>OZ035873.1:151699714-151970714 GCA_964034865.1 Eristalis intricaria | reverse complement strand
AATATCGTCATTTCTTCCGATAGCTAGGCAGTCACTTTTAACTCGAAGACTTCCCTTAATTGCCGCCTATCTCTTAACGAGATGGCCAAGTATTTTAACATCCATCTTATGTGGGTGCCGGCACGCTGAAACACTCCAGAGAATTGCGAATCGCGGACAAACGCGCTAGAAAGGGCACAAATTCTGTACTCTTTCCGGGTGGATACACCACTCTCCACGCCCTATCGCTACTATAAAACATCTGCAAAAGCTTGAAACGCTTGCTCAAACAAACCGCGGAACGATCGCTTATGTTGATCAGATTAATCAGGCCAAGTCTTAGAAGTGTTATTAGCGTTCTTACCGGGCATTGTGCCATCACGCCTCTAGACTAGGCCTTCCATATAATGATTTCTGTAGAAGCTGCATGGACGAGGATGAGCAAGAAACCATTGAACACTTGCTATGTAATTACAGTGCTCTCTCATCCCGTTTCTTGGCCCATTTCTTTGTTTAAATGGCTGAACTGAGCAGCATCATAATCAGCCTTCTTCTTCGATTTACCAAAAGCACTAATTGGTTTGCGGATTATGTATGTACCCTTGATCCGCGTGGTAACACAATGGGCCTTGGGCTTGGCCTAAGTGTGTCTGCTGTCCTTCTGCGCGGCAGTCAGCCACCTCAACCTAACCTAACCTAAACAGCAATGACTTTTAAGGTTCATCTGTGAACAAGCTGAATAAGATGGGACTAATTTTAGAGCCCTGTGGTACACTGCACAATATTTTTGTGTACGGTACTAACGGGGAAGCATTGATTTGTTTTTCAATTGTTATATTTGAGCAGCTTTCAAAATAACCAAGCTGTGTCAACGACTTCAGGCGTTCATGGTGAGGTCGTTCGTCAACAATCGCTGGTTGGTGTCTTATGATCGAAAAGTGTGTACTCATGCTCTAAAGGGTGCATGCAATCCTTCAAACACCAACCAGAGATTGATGCAAAATGAAAAAAGCGACAAGTATCAAAGAAGACGCAGAAAAGTCGATTCTGCACAGAAATGTGAACCCGGCGTGTATTCTTCGTTGACTAAGCCTGATTTGGTATATGCCGCCATTCCAATTTTAAAAAGCCAGCGTAGCGAGTCTTGGAGTGGATAAAGAATCGATTAAATAAAAATGAGAAAAAGTATAGGAGACAGAACTCATCATTGAGGAACGCCATCGTTTATTTGATTGATATCAGTCTTGGACCCATATTTCAGAGGCTTGTCCGCCTCATGAAATTGGTCAAACTTCGCCAAATTTCGACCGCCAGACTTCTAGTTCATTCCGCATCCAACTTCACATAAATGAGAGCAACAACAGAGTCTCCCACCGAAAGGGTCGTCCCATCGGACTGTCACCGAAGAGACATCTTCTCGTCGCATTCTTCAGTTCGCTGACCTTGTCATGCTTCAAAAAACACACAAGTCTTGAGTTTCCTGGTGTCACCGGTGAAAAGTGGACAAAGCAAGGGGAGCAAAGCAAAGCAAGGAAAAAAAGGCAGTCATTTACCCTCGAATCGTCTTAAACTGCCGTCAGGCTTGACTGCCTCGAAATGAATTTCTTAAAAGCGGCAGCAAATATTTGCTTGCCCTCGCGGACGTTCGCTGCGACAGATTTAGATGTGTTTATGAATAAATTTCAGTTTACACAATTCCTCTGCCCCCCCCCCCCCCACCCCTCCCACCGTGTTTCCGATCGAGCCGCGCTAATTAACGTCCGATTAATTGGAGACCTCCCCCCTCCTTCAACCGCTCGCGAACTGGTTGTCGCACGACTCGTGGAATTTCTGTTCGTCGACTGATAGCACAACACACCGCCGCCGCCGTTGTGTGAGAGAATCCGAATCTGTGAAGGTCTGGGCGGGCCTGGGGGTATGCGGCGACAGTATCGGTGCAAATTGCCACGGAGAAAAAAAAACAAAAAAAACATGTTTTCGCTCGCGGTTTGAGCTGGCCTCGTGATAAGCGCTGCGCTGCCGAGTTCAAAGTCAATATTTGAACGTGTCACACACCGGGGACCGGCAGCAGCCAAAGTGACTTTATTACGCTGCGTCGCGTCACCCTCGTTTGCTGTTTGGCTAAAAACGAGAAAGAGGGCAAGGCACGGCAAAAAAGAAAGACAGTCCCGCAGCAAGTAGAGTGTAGAGACATTCCTCCGGCCCGACGAGACACGACACTCGCATTATATTTCCATCATCGCCGACTGATGGCTGCACTGAACGGAGCGGAGACAGAGGGGCGGCCCACAAAATAGGCACAAATAAACATGTCTACTTATTCTTTCAGCATTCCAGACGAGAAGTGCACACAGCAGACCCACGAACGCGCGCGTATCGATTGCAGCAGTTTCAGTTTCCCTTCGGGTGACTTATGCCCGTTGTTCGACGACGCGCTGCGAGGTCAATAAATTCGGACATGATTGCCGTGTTGTAGTAGTATCTTTGGACAAAAAAAAAACAGTGCCCTACGTGTCCATTTGTTGTCGTCGTCGGGATTGTCGTTGCGAAAGAACCTTGTCACATTCGAACTCAGAGGTGAAATAAATATCGCGCAATCGATTGTTGTGTAGCACCAGCGCCACTTACGTGCTCGATATTGTTTATTGCCGCACCGCAGACGTTTGTTATGCAACGCGTGGCAGAAAGTGGCGCTGCCCGCCGAGAGTGATGGATGGAGAGGCGATACCAGCCGGGAATGTGTAATTGGTCCTTTTGATTGCGGAATGTGCAGCGGCGGGAACATGTGCACCTACTATACGTCCCTAGCGGCGGAATGCGACGAAAGTCATCCATCAACAGACGAACGAGGGGAGCACCGAGCGAAAGGCATGCGTGATTGGCGCAACATTTTTGCGGTTCCCACTGGCGACATGGCCTAGTTTGTCTGACTCGCGATGATTAATGGAGATGAGCGCGAATTTTATTGATCTTCTAGAACTGACCTCGTGAACTAGTCTTGTGGCACTATTCCGGGTGTTGTTGATCTTCCAGGTAGCCGGCCCCTCGTGAATATGCAATTCGGCGACAGCCTGACATCACCGCCTTGGGTTGAGGAGGACGCCGCTTGAGGCCGTTGAATGAGACTGGTCAGGTGAATGGAATGGGAGCATGGGGAAAGTATATGGATTTGTGAAGGTGATGGAATTGGAGTTTGGCGACACGGGAACCATCTTGGAGAGAGTGATAAGATATTCATGCCGTGCAGTTCTCAACATTAAATCAACACTTTTTTGGTGTAGTAAAGAATTGAATCGGATCGCCGTGGGATAGTGGGTAAGTGCGTCGACTCCTACGCAGAGGGTGCCAGGTTCGATGCACGAATTTTCCGCCTAATAATTCACAGCTCCACCTCTTTCGAGTCACTGACAATGCTCAAAGAGTATTCCTGTCTCAAAAAAGCTTCCTCAACTTCGCCGTTCGGAGTCGGCATTAAACAGTAGTTGTTCACTTCCACTCGTGAAAGAACAATAGCACGAACAACACGAGTGGTTGCTGAGAAGCTAGGCCCAGGTCCGCTTCGGTCTGTCGCGCCACACATACTATTTTTATTATTATAAAGAATTAATTTTTAATTTTTGCTCGAAATTTAAGGGTAAATAAAGGAATGGCCATGCTATGGGCTCTTTAAGGACTCAAACATGTCACGATTTACAAGAATGGACCTCCACTGACCGTCCCTTGACGCCAAGAAGAACATGAGAACAAAATTTGGGAATACAATGACATAGGCGCTAACCTAGTACCGACCCACAAGTCGAACCTTCGGCGACTGATAAGCACCAAAACAGCGTACGTTACGTCACCAGAGGGAACTGTAAGTGACCAAAGAATAAAATGGGCCATCGACTCCTTTGATCCCTTCAAGTCTCCTGGAGTCGATGGAATCATCCCCATTATGCTACAAAAGACCAAGGAGATTATCACTCCGAGCCTAGCTTTCGGCTTTATACCGTCCACCTGGATTGGATCCTTAAGGCCTGCATAAAACGTTGGAACACTAACAAGACGATGACATCACACAAAGCACGTGCTACAATGCTAATTTTGCGAGAAGTTTACGACGGAAGATGGTGAAATCGTCTGGGTCCCCCTCTAATCTTCTGATTACAGGACCCTCAAGGTACCTCAAAAAAGAATAAGCTTTTTACACCACATGCACGATGGGTCAACATTCGGAAAGGAGTTGCTGGAATGATGCACGAATCTTGCGAAATGGTTTAAAGAATGTACTCTGTTGGGCGGAAGAACGCCATCCGCTCAATGGAGAATGTGCGTGAGCTAAGGATGGCAAGTTTGGGCGCCACGCAGTTGCCCTTCCGCTCAACACGCTTCTTACCTCTAGATCTGCGACTAGGGGGAGGAATTTAATCTTCACAAAAAATCGACACCCGTTCCAAAAACAAAACACCGAGAGCAAAAAAAAAAAAGAAAGAAGGACCTCTGACACTTGACTTCACAAATTACAATTTATTCAAAAGAATGAGAAAAAAAACTTAAACCTACCTTAAGTACTAACAATGCTTCTTGGATTGATTTTTATTTAAAAAAAAAAATACATATATATACAGTGCGACCACAATAAAAGCAACCCTCGATACGTGCAACTCCTCGATAAAAGCAACGCATTAAGTCTTACCACTCAGTAATTGCAACTCCTCGAAAAAGAAGTGACTCGATAAAAGCAACTATTGTTTCATAAACTCCATTTTCGTTCGCTATTTGTATATTTTCCTTCTTGTTTATTTTTGCTATGTCTGGGCAGTTATTTTACAGCTATTCGTTGTACTTTTTACGCAGATTTTTGTTAGACGATGTTTGCGTTTTGTATGACAGGCGTAGTTTTTCGTGCCTTTTACTCTGTAGTCGTTAGTGTCGTTAGTCGAATTAATACGTACTTTTAGTTATGGCTATTGTAAAAAGTGTTCCTAAGCTCTCTATAAAGCAAAAAAGTGAAATTCTAGATCAAATTAATAAGGGTGTAACTGCTAAATCGCTTTCTGATAAATAGTAGAAGAAAAAGTAAACAAGTCTACCATAAGTAGAATTGAGAGGAGACAAGGAGCGCTAACAAAATTTGTTGTAAATTCAGAATGTGTACCGGGAAAACGAGTAACTTTAAGAGAGTGTGAGTTTTCACGTCTGGCGAAAGCCTTGTATAAATGGTTTTTGGAAAATCGACATCGAACGTGCCAATTTCCATAGAAGCACAGGCATGTAAACTGCACGACTGAATCAAGGAAAAACCAGGATCCTTTAATGCAAGCAATGGCTGGTTTTCAAATTTAAAAAAAAGGCATGGAATCCGCAAACTTGATATTTGTGGAGAAAAGCTGTCAAATAAGCCGAAACTCGTTGAACCTTTTTTGGTTAAGTTCAAAAATACAATTAAAGAGCTCGGGCTGTCACCAAATCAAATTATTTTTTATTTATATTATATTTATATATTTACAACGCGGACGAGTCCGGCTTATTTTTTAAGCTTATGCCAAATAAGACCCTTGTAAGCTTTAAAGAAGCAACCGCTCCAGGTCGGAAGACAAGCAAAGAGAGAATAACGTTTCTTTCTTGCACGAACGCATTTGGGATTCACAAAATTAAATTATTCGTCATGGGGAAAGCTCTAAATCCTAGAGCATTTAGACATTTTGAAAATAAACCCGTCATTTATAAGGGCAGCAAAAAATGCGTGGATGACATTCTCGTTGTTTGAAGAATGGTTTCACTCAACGTTTGTACCAGAGGTAACATGTTTTTATAAAGTTGATCGACTTTTATAACCATTTCTTTTTTATTTACATATTTCTTTCTTCATTTAGGTAAGACAGTTTCTTGGGTCTAGAAATCTTCAGAAGAGAGCTGGAAGAGGACTGTTGGACAACGCAACTTGTCATCCAAAGGACGGCGAGCTGAAAAGTGGTGATGGAATGATAGTCACCATGTGTTTACCAGCATCCGCTATTCTCCAACCAATGAATCAAAATGTGATCAACTTGACTAAACTGAATTACAAAAAGAGTATATTGGCACATTTGGTCGCTAGTCAAGGGTCAGATTTGGAGACTAAAATAAAAGCATTTAATTTGAGACACGCCGTATGTCTCTTGGCTAATGCATGGGACAAGGTGCAGTCTACAGCAATATAAAAGTGCTGGAACCCTTTGATGAACTCAAGCAATGGACCGATCACACTTCCCATCACGACACACTAAGAACTACTACCGTGTTCCTGGAAAGGGGGAAGCCGAGGAAACGCCAACAGGTTCACACCAGAAAGGGAAGAGAAAAATAAAATAAAGTAATTAAAAGAACACAGAAGCCCCGCGGCGGTATCGAACCGGACACCCCTGATGCAGGAAACGACCACCCACACCTGGCGCTACCGAGATCACACAAAATGTCCTGAAATCAATGCCCTGTCAATGCCCCACAACCACCTACCATGACTCTGAATCTGTAGCATATTTCTTGGTGAAAACCTTTCAACAGTCGGAATCCATAATAACTCTTCACCTCTGAGCCGTGGTTAGAGGCCGACATTCTGTTTCATAAACATTGTCAAAGCCCACGGATTCCACCAAAAAAAGAATGCTTTCATTAAGTTTTTAAAAGAAAACATCGACCTTGAACATAAACAACAAATTTCAACAGATCTTAACTGCTTCCAACTTCATTGCAATCCACCTCCTTTCCTTGTCAGACGAGCCACCTCTAGCTTACGCTAGAGGTCGTTCATGAAACGCCAGACATCTTCAACCATCTCCAACGAAGAGGCCATCCGAGGTCAAGGCAAGAAAACCCTCGCAAAGGAGCATCATTTCATCATTCACTCTCGTGAGTCGCCTCCACTGTCCTCGACATTCTTTCTCTCCACCGGACTAATTGGAACAAAAGGTCTACACCGCAAGAGAGAACCCCCTCTGTTTTGCGGTTTGTACCCAAAAACCGAGCCTATCTCACCTCGCACACTTGCGGCTGATTAAGGACACTGGGCGCTGAAATTCCTCCGGTCGACAAGGTGTCAGGATTTCAGATTTAAGTGGCGGTTGAAATTCCACAGATAAAAGTGATGAGGCTTTCATCCATAAAACGGACTTAAGTCGTCGGCCGCAGGAAAGACGACGATGTAAAAGGATATGCAAATTTCCGCCCACATAAACTTTATCACCTTATTAGCCATAAAATCCTCACTCACTCGGCCTTATCTGCGCCAGCAGAACTATCCCCTCGCTCCCTCCACCCCTCGCAGGCGACCTACTACTCCCAATCGTAGCATTCCTCTTGTACTCACTTCAACGCAGACAGACGCCAGCAGTCCTCCCGGTGCGTCCCCCACTTGCATGCCGATTAAAGTTGAAGTACACAATAATTGCACTTCTCGTCCTCGGACGGAACACACTGCACTCAGCCGCCCCTCTGAATGGAGGTGGGTTTTATTTTATTGCCTCGATTGGAATTTCATTCGCCGGAGCGCCCTGCTGGCGTGCATACGTTTGTGGCCGATGTTTACGGCGCAAAAAAAACACCACGAGCGCTTCAGAAGCAATTTTTAATTGCCAACCAAATGTTGAATCTTCGTCTCGTCGCGGTCAATGCGCTGATGCTCCTGCTGCTGGTGCACTCTGGCTGCGGGCCAGTCGACCGCCTTCCTGTCACAAGCCTGCACTGGGCCCTCCACCAGCGGATACGGATCGCACAAATGGCAGTGAAATATTTATCTCTACAGCACGCACAACACGGGCGGCTATGGATGCGCGGCTCGTTCGTTTTCGTTTTCAGTTTCAGTTGCCAGCTTGTTGTTGCTGGGGCTGGCACCGGTACGCTGGTTTGGAATGCAAACACTCTTGGAAAAAAAAAACGCCAATAGAAACCGAAAGTTAAATCTCGGGTCAAGCGAACGTGACTAGCCGCTCAACCAAATTGTCGGATGCCAGCACATGATGGAGCGGACGGCGGACATGAAAGCGTGTTATTTAGTCGCTGGAATGGTTTTGACAGATGTTGCTTTCCGTCGGGCGCCAGATTTGTTCGCTCTTTTTTTGTGAATAAAGGCGTAACTGTCATTTATCAAGTTCATGGGCGCGATTTTTTGTTTACTCATTTCCATTTGCAGCTTTTTTTTCGAGCCGAATGGACGGAAGGGTAACAGTTGGTGGGGAGACGTCATCATCAGGACGGGAATTTAAATATTTTATTCAAGAACTTTTTCATTTCATTGACTTGTAGGCACTTTTGCTGCTGTTTTCTCTTGCCAAACTCTTTAAATATGCATTTGATGGAAATTTGATTTATCGGAGTTGAGAACTTTCAGGCCTTTGTTATCGTGGAAGTTTTAGAAAAGGACTGGAGATGGCAAAGAGTGCTGTGCTGAGGACGGTTTTTGGGTTAGTGCGCTGTGCGAGGAAGGGACAAGGACGTCTCAGGGGTAACTGGCAAGACAAGCGAACAGGACGACATAACTCTCACAAGATTGACGTTAAGAATGTTCATTTTTCGGTGAATGATGTCCTTTACCGAATATTTTTATTTATATAGACGTAATTTAAATTCATTTAGGGGTCACTTCACATTGTGATGATGGCCTACAAGAAGCTAGAGAGTGAGAATTGAAATTCATAGGCCTTGCCGTGGTCAATGATCACTGAATTTACTCTGGCTGCAGACTAGTCATCTGCGAAGGTCAGATACCACACCTTTTGTATTAATGATGAAATGTGGTTATCGTCATTACCGAGATAAGCGCTTTTCATTAATGCCGTAGCATACTATGATCATCATGAATCGCCATTATTTTATTTCGCATTACTGTGCCCAACCTCACTTGTCACTGGACAGGGAGACGCTGGATACATCTGGTGGACAATCGCAGTCAGAGACTTTAGCGACGGAGGGTTGTTCTGGTAATGCTCCAAACCCACCCGAAGTGAGTAGAATTTCTACAGAAAATTTAACGAAATTTAATTAAAGTTAAGGAAATTTAACGAAAATGAACAAAATTTAATTAAACTAAGCGAAAGTTAATGCAACTTAACGAAAGTTAATACATCTAAACAAAAAAAAAACATAACGAAAGTTAATGAACCTCAACGAAAGTTAATGAAACTTAACGAAAGTTAATGAAACTTAACGAAATTTAATAAAACTTAACGAAATTTAATGAAACTTAACGAAATTTAATGAAACTTAACGAAATTTAATGAAACTTAACGAAAGTGAATAAAAATTAATGACACAACGAAATTTAATTGAACTAAGCGAAAGTTAATGCAACTAAACGAAAGTGAATTCAACTTAACGAACGTTTATGAAACTTAACGAACGTTAATGCAACTTAAGAACGTCACAAAAGCAAAACAGAAGATCTGATTTTTTGGTACCTCCGAAAGCAAAATTCTACGTCAGATATAAAGTCTGCGAGGAAAGTGAATGGAGAAGAAGACACAGCAGCGAACTCTACTAGCAGTACCAGAATGTGAAGGTAGGCCGAAATCCAAAAATCCGTCGACTGCACTGACTCGACCACATCGATAACATGGCATAACACGGAGAAAGGCCTTTTCAAGCTGCAGCTTAGAGGGAATCCGAGCCTTCTGGTTTGAGAAGGAGAGAAAAACCGAACCTCCAGTAGGGTTGATTGGTTTAAGTGGCTTCCCAGCTTTGCTCAATCTGTGTACACCTCGTAGACATAGGTGATAGGTTGATTGGCTAAATCCAACCTCTGGAATTTAGGAATTTGATTATGTTCGACAAACTTTGATTAGCGCCAGACAGTCGTCACAGAGAAAGTGCGGCAAACTTTCCTCTGAGAGAATGTCGAGGCAACAGCGACTGTGTGAGGTTGAGTCTAGCAGCGTGGATGCCTATGGGCCAGTGGTCTGTCCATATAGCCACGACTCTAGCTATTTCGGAGCGCTTTCTCTTAAGGAGTTCTTCAGTCCTGCTTTTCATGTAGGAGGCCCTGGTTTTCGTAGACAATTTATTCTTGGGTGTCCAAGTCCACCTTTTACTAGATAAGAACAGGAAATGTTGGTAGATGATATATTTGAGATGATTAATTGGGGGGCCTACTATTTCAGTGGGGGCGTTGCCGGAAGCTCCTTGCTTGGAATGTTCGTCGGCAATCTCATTTCCCTCTTGGAGGGGAGTGATATTGCTGCAGCTACTGGCCTGTTTGAGGTCTTCCTTGATCTGTTGCATGAACTGGGTAAAAACCAAGTCAATGTAGTCGCAAGAAAACCTGGTATTGATGATTAGAACCAGCAAGCCCAGGACCGTGAACGATCGAAGGCAGCTATAACCCCGGCTCAGACCTCAGCGAGCACTGCTCTATAACCTGTAACCGAAAAAGAGAGAGAGAGAGGGAGAGAGAGAGAGAGAGAGAGAAGCACTGAAACTAACGAAGAAGGCGATATCGTAGCCAGAGACACTTGATTCGAATGCCCTTCAGCCATAAAAATCGCACATACCATAACGTCGACATGTCGACGACGAAACGCATCTCTAAAATGGCCAAATAAAAGGTCTGACCTAGAAAGGCACTTTCAAGTTAGCCCCTAGTCTACTATACACAGATTTGAAGAAGAAGCTTTCTTCGGGAAAAAAATCGTCTTAAGTCCGAAAAAAGAAAAATACAAAGTATTCCATAGTCCGGTGAGACAAAGGATAATCTGATTTGATCGGATGGCAAGCAGTGAGTATAGCATCCGAGAAAATGCATCGCACAGACCTCGTTTTGCCCGTCACTGTGTATGTTTGAAACGATCAGTTATTTGATCAAGATGACCAATCGACGCACTCTCAAACTAAACTGAACCAAACTAAGAGGTCCAGCCTGCCTACATTTTTGTTTTTGATTGGCAGTCTCACATATACGATATACCAACTTAGGTCATTAGAGTCCACATTTGTACCAAAAAAATCAGCTCTTCTGTTTTGCTTTTTTGACTTACTTTAATTGCATTAATTTTCGTTATTTTTTCTTTCGTTGCATTTACATTCGTTAAGTTTAATTAAATTTCGTTAAGTTTCATTAATTTTTGTTACATTTCATTAAATTTCTCATAAACTTTTGTTAAGTTTAATTAACTTTTGCTTGGTTTTATTAAATTTCGTTAAGTTTTATTAACTCTTGTTAAGTTTTATTAACTTTCGTTAAGTTTTATTAAATTTCGTTAAGTTTCATTAATTTTTGTTACGTTTCATTAAATTTCGCATAAACTTTTGTTTAGTTTAATTAACTTTTGCTAAGTTTTATTAAATTTCGTTAAGTTTTATTAACTCTTGTTAAGTTTTATTAACTTTCGTTAAGTTTTATTAACTTTTGTTAAGTTTTATTAACTTTCGTTAAGTTTTATTAAATTTCGGTAAGTTTTATTAAATTTCGGTAAGTTTCCCTTACTTTAGTTAAGTTTCGTTCAGACCACATTTTGTTAGCTATTCCCACAGCGCTTCATTTTTGGAAACAGACAACTCTCAGTTATCACTCTGTCCCCCTTCTTCTTCGTTGGCAACTCTAACATAGAAATGACGCAAAATTCAAGTCTGGCATTAACCACGCTCTTCATAGCCTCGCATGAGAAGTACTTATCTCTTGCCAACAACACGATGTCATCCACATTGGGTACCCAAAAATTGTCGAATGACGTGATATTCCTCAGCTCAAATACGCTCCAAACCCAACCTCCTTCGACTTCCTTCCCTACGTACCACCGCCGTCTCGCATAACTAACCACGCATTTTCACTGATAACAAAAGTCCACCATTCGAAATGGTCACTCCATGAAATCAGCCATAAAACAGCCGTTCCCGATCTTCTCATCGCTCCAGCCAGACAATCAGACCAAATGTCAATAATAAAGAAAAGTCCTGCGGCACTCAGCCGAGAACTGACTTATCACGCGAGTATCTTATGCGGCATGAAATATACCAAGCCACACGGAACCTAGAAGGCCTCCCGCCAATGCAATGCTCAAGATTTATTACGCCCCCAGAGAGTGAGAGAGAGGACAGCCGACCAGGCGTGCGGTGTCCTCACGAAAGGAATTTATTGAAATGCAATAAGAGGCTAAAAGGAAAACGAATGAGTTCGCGATAAATTTCCCATGACTCCAAGCGGCCAGGACGACGATGCCGACAACGACAACGACGACTGTAAAGATATGTACATTCCCGCCCGTAGGACGGTCATTATTCTCGACTTATTGTCAGTGAGTGGCACCCTCCGAACTTGATCTACGATTGAATTGAAAGCGGTCGCGAAAGAGCAACAAAATCGAAAAAGGAGTGCCGCTGCCGCGAGAGGGGGGAGTCGTCTTGGCATTTATTTTATCGGCGGTAGGTACCATAATCCTTTCTCTAAAAGGAATTTCTATCACTGAAGACGACTGGATGAGGAGGAGGAGGAGGAGCAGGAGGTACGGGTGCACAGAACGGTGCCGCGCCTGTGAACACTTGGACTTAATTAAATTTATTAGTGCGTGCAGTGCAGGACTCAAAAGGAGGAACCACCTCATCGCACTGGCTCCTCCAGTCGTCGGTCGGTGGTTGCGCTCATGACAGGGCACGGCGCATCTTTGTGTGGATCGCAAAGGATTGGCCATCAAGTGATTTGAGGTTTGTCGTAAAATGGTACTGTTTACAGCTCGACCGAGCGCGGCGTCTAATGACGTTGCAAAAAGCAAGCGAACGATAAGAGCACGCCAAGTGGAAAGTAATTGAATTTCTATTATTGCCGGTGGGCTGCAGTAATTTACTGTCGACACACGAAACGGAATCGGCGTGTGTGTGCGCGTGATAACGAGCCGGAGCGAAAATGTGATTTCGTTCAGTGATAGCGAGTATGTCAAGGACTAAATTTAGCCAAATAGGTTAGATAAGGAACGCCTTGAAGATTTCTGCTCGCTTTGTTCTTGAAGTGGGTTGTGAGCGGCTTATCAGTGGTTTATTGAATGGGAAATTGGGTTAGCAGTGACGATGGTTGTGTGGTTTTTTTGTTCCCCCACGGGATCACATGGTTCTTCAACGAGTCTTAGTTAAATCCTCGAGCCAGACGTCTCGGATATGAAGGCCTTCATAGACGGAGCGTGGTGACCTATTTGGCGTGGTCATATGCGCCCATTGTCCCGAAGCGAGGACGTAACGTCGACTACGAATGACTTTTTCTAGACTACACCGCTCAAACATCGTAAGTCACTCAGAGGTGAAGCAGTAGTAAGTCCCTGAAGAGGGAAAGACCCAATAAATGGTGTTCCCTCGTCCCTTTTTGCTTGTATGTACGTATTTTCATTGCATTCGTGGTTTTCATTTCATGTCATTGCAACCCTCTTTTGATCTTCTCAAATCACCCTGCTCGGAATCTTCATAAAAGTGTAGGTACCCTCCAATCGGAGGAGAAAAATAGCACTCACGAGAAATGCGGTTACAAAAGAAGCTAGTCCCAAGTAAGCCTTTGACTGTAGCGCTCCCCTTCTGCTGCCAGAGTGTAACATGTCTCATGTTTAACCCATAAGACACCAACGTTACTATTTTATTTCGCTGAACTAAGCATTAGGTAGAGTATCAGACACATGGTTGTTGAGGTCCTTCTCATGGACTGTGATCAAAACCCACCCGTAGTAAGTACAAAATTCAATGAAACCTAACGAAATTCAACTAAACTTAATGAAAGTTAACGAAACTTGACGAAAGTTAACGAAACATGACGAAACTTGACGAAATTTAACGAAAGTTGGCGAAAGTTAACGAAACTTGGCGAAAGTTAACGAAACATGACGATACTTGACGAAATTTAACGAAACCTGAAGAAAGTTATCGAAACATGACGAAACTTGATGAAACTTAACGAAAGTTAACGAAACATGACGAAACTTGAACAAAACTTGGCGAAAGTTAACGGAAATTGACGAAAGTTAACGAAACTGGACGAAAGTTAACGAAACATGACGAAACTTGATGAAACTTGAACGAAACTTGACGAAAGTTGACGAAACATGACGAAACTTGGCGAAAGTTAACGGAAATTGGGGAAAGTTAACGAAACATGACGAAACTTGAACGAAACTTGACGAAAATTAACGAAGTTTAACGAAAATTAACGAAACTTAACGAAACTTGATTTAACGAACTGTTTATTATGATCAGAGTGACGAAGAGAAATCGACGTGTTGTGTTCATTAAACGGATTCTTCAATCCGCGCGCTGTTCGTGGACTTCAAACTTTCAAAAAGCGTGCAGTTCTCTGCCTTGCCGCCTTACAGCTTCGGCCTAGACCGCGATATGAAGCCAAGGTAGGTGTAGTAGTATTTCAATACACTTCGTTTGATTGGTTCACATTGCATTTTTGCTTTCAAACTTCCAGTGGACGCACAAAAATGAGACCAAATTCTGCAAAGCTCCACACCCATTCCCCGGTCAAATCCACAGCGAACTTAAACTTTTCGATCTCCGACCAGTTTATGAGGTTGATCAACAGGAATACACCATAAAGACGTACACTCTCACCCAGGTGTCCACTTTAAGACGTCGAAATTATTCACAAGTCAAAATTCTTAAGGCATTCACTTTCTGTTCATATTTTACGACCATATTCGGGTGTCTCGTGCGCCTCCGATCCCCTTAAGGTCATCATCGATGACAAGTTTCTTATCAGCTCGACACTATGTCGCCACAACAGAAATACACGAGAAAAACTTGATTTTAACGACATCGCATCGAGAGCGCCATTCGAGGCTGCCTTCAAAAATACATTCCGTGTTTACGAGTATCTTACACATTTTTTTTTATTCAGTTGAACAAAAACAAAATCGATACAAATCGGTCCAACTGACTGACAGAGCAGACCGGACCACCTGCCACCGACCGGCACAGCAAATAATAAATAATTTGTGATACTGGAAGAAGAGAGCCTCATTAAGCTCTCAACAGGCGCTGCCAATTAGGAGCCGACAATTTATTTGCAATTAGCTTCAGATAAAAATAAACTAGATGTTGTTGCTGATGTAAACATCTATCTACGCCCGTGTTGGATTATGGATTTTTCGCACGAAATGCTGGGTTTTTTTTTTTCTCCTGGAACTCGGGGGGAATCTATTGCGTAGCAGCGTCTGAAGACGCAGGCATTTCCCCGGTCCACGCGACCAATTGCACCCCTTTCCAGAAACTATCGACAAAATTGCGTTATTTCGAGGGTCGGTTGGAAAGGGATACCCCCGTCGTTTCATCAAACAGACTGCCAAAGGATACTGATTGAAAGGACCACCACCATCCCTCCTCCATCGATCTCAAACTTTTCTTATTTCACTTGCCTGTCAGTGCCGCTGGCGGGAGACACACTCGCATGTCTCCCCTCGTTTTAGCTCGTCTGAAAGTCAGATACAGACATCCTAACGCTCGGTTTGCCTCGGATTATGTGTATTTTTTGGGTTCATCGATTCGTCTTTGAAGGAGCAAAACGTGTGCGTACCTATTAATTATTTAGTCGAAGTACCAGCCAAGAAGCCGAGATGGAGCAGGTACACGTGCGCGAATGCTTGGGTTCTCTCTCGCTCGGTGTAGTTTCAGTGAACCTTGAAATCGATATGGCGAAGTGGATTGCAGGTCGCAGCGCCTGCCTTAGCGGAGGGCAGCCACAACTGTGCCTGTGTTCCGGAAGAATTCTTTGTAAATGGCGTTCGTTTTAATTTCCCCGAGCCAGTGGAGTGGTGACGCTTTGGTGGAGCAGTCTTGCGAAAAGGTTTTCCTGAATGTTACTTATTTTTGGATGGTGCTTTGGCATTTGTCCTTTTGAAAATGTCCTTAGGAAAGGAATTGCAGAGGATGAGGACTGAATGTTGAGAATTCACTTCGTGAAGACATTCAGCAGGACATTGAGCATCCCAGTTCGGGTCCATCAGCACAGAGGCTTGAACGATCTCAAAAGTGGATGAGGAAGTTATTTGTCTCAAGACTGTTTTGGCTTCTGCACCACTCTTCTTTGCACTCACTTAACAAGGCACAGAATAGCATTGCTGTTGATCTAAAGGAATGATCGAAAATTTCAAAGCATGTCATGCGTGTCAAAGGACTTTTTCAAATCATTATTAAGACGATCGGGCAGGACTGAGAGGCCTACACTAGAGTCATTAACCTTCAGAAGTCCCATTAGGTTTCGATAGCACCCGCGGCTGACATGGATTTAACCGCATTTTGGGCGTCTGCAAGCATTCGACGGAAGCGATTACATTTGCTTTGAGACAACTTGGCCAAAACGCTACAATGACTCAAAGGTCGTCAAGGACTTGTCTGATTCGGTTCCGCGGTGAACAGTACGAACAACATCAGTACCGAGATCAAACGCAGAGTAAATCTTGCCCACCGCTGTTTCTATGGGCTCAAGAGGCAATTGAGTAGTAGAGCCATCTCTTGAACAACCAAGATGACTTTATACAAGACCTTAATCATCCCAGTGTTGCTGTGCATGGACAATCTCAAAAGCGGATGAGGAAGTCCTTGGTCTCTCGAGAGAAAACATCTGCGTGCAATCTTTGGTCCTCTTTGCGTTGACGGTTTCTGGAGCAGAAGATTCAACCACGAACTGTACGGGTTGTATATAATATTCTGTCTTTTTTTGTGTGACGTGTCAAAGCAAGTAAGTTGCATATCGACTTGCGAGTAGAAGAAAATACGAAGAGAGATTAAAGAGAAGAGAGAAAAACTGACGCCTAAGATGGCTAGGCCATGTAGAGCGTATGGGCAACTCAGCTCCGGCCCGAAGACTCTTCGACTCCGAACCCGCGGGACAACGCAACAGAGAACGCCCGCGTTTAAGGTGGCGCGCCCAGGTGGAGAAGGACCTCAACCAACTTGGCGTGCGACAATGGAGACAGCTAGCCAGAGACCGTGCTAGTTGGAGAAGCTTATTGGTTGAGGCCCAGGTCCACCCCGGACTGTAGCGCCAAATAAAGAAGAAACGCTGCTTTTTTAACTCGAAAGAGAATTGAGTAACAGAGCCCTCTCTCGGAAGACCAAGTTGACTCTGTATTAGACCTTGATCGTTCTAGTCCAGCAGTAGGGCGCGGAGGCATGGGCAATCTCTAAAGCGAATGAGAAAATCGAAAATTTCTGCGTGCGATCCTTGGTCCTGATTGCGTTGATTGCATTTGCAGAAGATGGTTCAACCACGGGCTGGAAAGCAACATGAGTCTAACCAGACGTCTACGGATCGAACGTCAAAGACGGTAAGGCTATGTAGAGAGTATGGAAAACATAGCTCCGGCCCTAAGAATCTTCGAATCTGCTCCCAACGCAAGGACTCAATAGAGTGAAGCATTTGTGAAAACAGAATATAATAGGTCCCAAGATGGATCCTTGAGGAACCCCAATGAGTACGTGCTTAGACTGAGATGAACTTTCTTCAATGTTCGGATGTGCCTTTATCTCTACATCTCTAAAAGAGGACAGACACATTTTCCTGTTTATCCACAATTTGTGGAGTAGGTTATGTGTATTCAATTTGAGGAAAAAAATTATTGCATGTGTATCCACATGTACGTACCTCTCGATTAAAGGAACCAGCAAAGCGGGTTCATTGAGCTAGTAAAGCCGATAAATTCACAAAACCAGAGTATAACTTGAGTTTCCCGCACAAAACGATTTACTGCAAGGCATAGACGAAATCCAACACAAACCAGTGAGTGATACCGTTCAGGACATATCGAACCCTGATATGCCATTTAGAACCTTAAATATAGTCTCTTCTTTTTGCATTTCTGGCGCTTGTCGCTGTAAGTAAAAGTAAACTTAGCTGAAGCACTGGTAATGCATTGCAAGTACACACCAACTGGCATTAATTGTTGCAATGAACAATGGTAAAGCAGAAGACAGCCTCTTGTACCTTCAACTGAGTTTAGGTTGAAGCGGTTGACGGAAAGACAGCAGCCACACTTACGCCAGCATAGGCTCATTGTGCTGAGTACCTTGAACCATCTAAAGTGATTGGAACTCTATGAGGCAAGAAGGAAGTATATTTGTTTTGCTGTGAGTCGAAGATACCATCAAAATTCGTACAAAATGAAGCGTGTACGTGCAAATGTCTTCGATCAACTACATGTCGTTACATTGTCCATCATTCATGCCTTCACATGCAACCCCTCTCCACGCTTTGCAGCACTTCACGAACATCCCCAAAACAGCTCGCGTCCCCCTCTGCCCAGTTGAGAGCTCTTGTGCATGAAATCCAATTTCTTATCTAAAAGCGACTTCCATCCGGATGGGGGAATGAGCTCGCGCGCACCCCATTTCCTTCGTCTAATCGCATCTCAAACAATAATGCGTTTCGAACTGAATTGCGCGTAGAACAGCAACAGCCACGCCGCCGCTGCATGCTGAACCAGCACCACATCGGTGCTTATCATCTCCGGGCACACGCACTCACTCAGCGCAGATACATGGTGATCCCCAACAGTCCTTTTATGTGCGATTCCACTGAACCGAGAGACATCAAATATGTTCAACCCATAAATGTCATAAAGAGATTCCCGACAGATATCTGACAGATTTAACTGAACGATTCCGCTCTGCTCGCACGGACTGGCCGTAAACAGATGGACGTCCGCGCCTCCTGGTCCTAGTCTCCTGCTAGGGATAATCGTTAATTTGAATAGATTGCCAGAAGGGGAGACGCGATATAAAAGATACGTGAACCAGCGAGTGACTGAGTGCGTGTTGTGTGCACACGGAATGGGAACAGCACTCGGGAAGATGAGATTCCCCATCATCCGAGGCTATCTGCTGCTTATCTCGGTCCTCCGTCTGTGCATTGATGATTTGCGATGTTCAGCCGCTGGCCATCATGACTGAGGAATTGCATCTTCAGCCGTGTTCATTATGATTTACACTCATTTGCTGCCACGGAGTGGACCTCCACAGACGTGTTGTGATCTCACAGACGCTTCGTGGTTTACAACACGACCGTTCAATTTGCATCGTAAACATTCACGCTTCCCAGACATGTCTCAGCTACACGCGAAACGCGGAACGTCTATCGGCTGTCCGTCACCCACAAAAAGGCGCCGGAAAAGCTGAGACCGAGCCGAGACCATGGCAGCCCACGCGTCTTGACATTTTTGGTATTTCTTCGTTTTTTTTTTTTTTTACGATCCATTGACACTTGCTTAACGCGGTGGCGATTTGGCCAGCAACTGGGCGCGAATATTTACGAGGTGCTATAATCGCCGGCAAAGGCGTTAATTTATTGGCTTTTTAATCGGTTTCAGGTTTTGCGATTTTGGCAATGAACAGGACTTGTGATCACGCGCCAGTTATTAATCTGAGTTACAAGCTGTTTGGCCAAAAGTGACACACATCTGTCGCATTAGCGCGGTCGGATGAAATATGCACGGGAAGTGACATTAAGTCGGCTTATCGCAGTCGCTGCATGAGTGAGCTTGATTTGCCGTGATTTGTGGGGGTTTTCTGTGAGATTAGAGACTAAGTAGATCTTGCATCAGAGATTCGCAGTTCGCTCAGTTTTAGATCGCATAACCGTGACTAACTTACTGATCGGCTGACACTAGGTGATGGTTACTTCCGAGGTCAATTCGCAGCAGCTTTCAAACTGATCACCTTCTTTACGCATTCGTTTGGTGATCAAAAATGGTGGGAAGAAACCGAGACATCACCATTGTTTGCAGAATTTAGAAATTATAGTGAAACTTCTCTTTACGAACACCCCTCTATGGAAGGGACACCTCTCTTTACGGACACCCCTCTATGGAAGGGAAACCTCTCTTTACGGACACCCCTCTTTGGAAGGGACACCTCTCTTTACGGACAACTCATGCTCCCAGCATGAACATATTCGTATATTTCAACTCCTTCAGGACGTACAATCATGACGGTCCCGCTGCTGTCCGCTTTAGAGAAGTTTAACTGTATTTGCAACTGACACAGGCTGCCGCTGAGAGACACATACACTCCATGACGCGTTAGACTTGCCAAGAAACAAATCATTACCTCCCCCATTTGCTGGAGACATCATAACCCTTTTCTAAAACTGATATGCTCTCTCGATCACTTTGAAAATATGTATTTGGTGACTGTAGTGTATTGGCAACACTATGGTTGGGCGTGGGATGTGTTCCTCGAAATCCCTTAACATGCATCTTGGCTCTTATCTTTGTTGACTTGTGTACATGTCCAGTCTTGTCTCAGGGCAGCTGTGATCTGACCACAGACAAGCGCGGGTTTATTGGCGAGTCGACAACAAACAAACATATTTGTAGGGAAAGTTTTTTTTCAGTTACAGTAACTCTGCGCAGGAAGGGTACTTGTACAAAGAACTATCGCAACTAGAGAACAGACAGCTAAGTTTGGTCACAACCACTAAATCGGTGGTGGCCGTATTGTTGTAGGAATGTGCTTCGACCCCTTCCCGGGCCAATTCCCGGTCACGGAAAGTTCACGATCCCCTCCCTTTCCAGTCACTGAAAATGTTCAAAAAGTGCAAACTTCTCAAATTTTGACGTTCGGAATCGGCATAAAACTCTAGATCCTTTCCACTTGTGAGAACAATGACACGTACAACACGAGAGGTTTCTGAGAAGCTAGGCCCTATTATAAAATTATATTATTCATAAAAATTATACTATTAATAAATTGGGACCCTTGTTAGTCAATACTGTCAACGCAGGTACCTAACCGTGATGAAGTCAAGACCTAATGTTTGGTCAAAAAAAAGTCAAAGTTCCGGAAACACGCTTCCATCACGCTCTACACTTCTTTACGGACGGCTGCAAGACAAATAAGAAATCAGGCTTTGGTGTCTGATCTATGAACTTGAATTTCGCGAAAATGGAATATTCAATCAGCAACTGACATCTTCGGACCGCCATCAAGGCTCTGGAGATGATGTCTCTAAACTCAAAGTTGGTCCCTGACTTCAACTCATCTCACACCAAGGTGGTCGTTCAGTTTAAAATACGCCAGCGCTAGATTCGTAACCGTAGAGGCATTCCAGGAAACTGTACATGGGCTCCACAACCACTCTATCCCTTTGTGACATGTTGAAAGGAATTTATAAAGCGGAGTGATTTGGTCAGAGCTCAACCGCAAATACTTCAAAGGCTGTTAGTAAACAAAAGTATTATGATGGACATGTGGAGGTGTTAAGTGGACACTGTCTGGGCGGGAGAGTATGCTATTAGGCTAGGAGCCCTGTCATATGTCCATAAACCTGAAGCTAAGAGCATCTGACATCATCTTTTATGTCACTGTTCAGCGCAGTCAACAGTCATGCGATTCCGATCCCCGCGATCTAAGCAACTTGCCTTTGGAAACATATTCTGCATCATATCTGCAACACGAGCTGGCTTTTCAACAGTATCAGTGGCAGCAGTGAGTGTGCTTAAGTGCCACCACCAAATAACCTCAGCTTACCGAAACTCGGAAAGCTGCTATCAACAAAAAGACCTAAAGACCATTACCACATTTTTCGTGAATATCTGTAGTATTCGAAAGGGCCTGATCAAGCTTGGTCGCCGATTCAAGTTTATAAGTAAGCACTATGCTAAAAAGCCTTTGAAAAATGTGTGTGTTCAAGAGATTTACGTTTTTCAAGCCTTTGGTAAAGTATGGGACGAGGACTTGAAACAAACCATTAGAAACTTGTTTGGAATTATCGTTCAGATAAAACATTTCATGTTAACATAGCCAGTGAATGCTCTAAATGGCAGTCCGTTAAAGCTGGAGTGCCGCAAGGAAGTCTACTTGGCCCTCTTTTTTTTCTGCTTTATAGATGTGATATACGCCAAGGCGAAGAAACATTACTAGAAACATTTTGCTGACGATACTACCACTAAAATTACAAACTATTCGAAATCTTTTACAAGAAGAAAGAAAATCACGTACATGGGCTGCAGCAGTCGGTTCCAAGGTTCGCTAAAAATGGCGCCCGACATAAAACCAAAACGTTTTCTTAAGGACTTGCTGACATAAAGCGTCAGCGAATTATGATCATCGTCGAGTAGAAAACAGAATTTTCTATGATCTTATTCAAACCTCACTCATACTCAACGCTAAGACCTTGACAGAGCGTCTCGCCTGTTCTGCTGCTGAAAAAGAGAATTCCCTCTGAGGGTACAACCCCATCAGGGTGTGGTAGATTAGATACTCCACCATCCCATAGCCACAGCTCTCACCAAACTTTGTTTTTAATTCTATCTCAGATGGTCACGTTCGAGTGAAAAAAAAAAAGAAAATCTTCAAATCCCAGTGCACACCCATTTCGGAGGCACCGCAGACCAGCATAGCACCGCCCTGTCCTCGAATGAGGACCACAATTTGCAGTCGTTTAATTCAATTATCCGGCTTAAATGGCCCATCTACGATACGGCACAAACGTCACGTTGCCACGGTTCTTGCACTTCGCTCCTCAGACATGTTGCCTTTGTTTCTTCGACAAAGGCACATGCCATTTGCTTCTTGTATCTTGTCGTTTCTTTGTGAATTTATTCAACGCGCGCCCAAGGACTCTCGTCTAGGTGATTGAAAGATGAGATAGAGCGACATTAAACGGTCGGACAGTTCGTGATTTCGTGTAATTGCATTTTGTTTTGTTGTTTCGCGCAGAGAGAGAGAGAGAGTGCGCTATTGATAGATTCGTTGCAGGCTTGCTGCGCGGGTATCCAGTGAAATTTCAATGACTTCCGAGATAGAGATCTGGCTCTAGCCGGGCCATCAAGAGCAATGGGTTTCTGGAGCGCGGCTGAGTGATGAATTGATGTTTGTGCGACCAGAGGGGACGAGGCGGGCGTGCAGGCAGCTGAATTGAAGTTCAATTTCGCCTTGTGCGCGCGCTCTCTTTTAATTGGATCCGTGCTGAGGGGGAGGAAATTGGGTCCGGAATCGAGGGCATTCGGTGTTTAAGTCCGCGCAAATCCGTGGCACGTTCGCCGTTTGGAAATCAATTAATCTGATTGACCCGAGGGAAGTTCGTTCATTTTGATGTTTTCTTTTTTTGAGTTAATCACGGCCAACAGAGTGAGGGTGGAGATTTCCCTTTCGGTTAAACTTGATTCTACTGGCTGAGCTCATGGCCATAATTGGGTGTTCCTTGAATTCGAAAGACAACGATTTTGATGTCAATTCGGCGAACTCTTAACTTGGTCTCTTTAGATTTGGACGAGCACATGAAATGAAGTCGATTCCATTCAAAGATGCATTGGAGTTGTTCTCTTTCAGAGGCGCCTTGCTCTACCAATGTCATGCGTCGTCTCTGAATAAAATTGCATCTTTTTATATGTGGCGCCCATGGTACTCCAGCAAGCCTCTTCAAACATATAGGATCGTTTACTTATTGTGTCCAATTGCGCACTGAGACTGGTGCGCAGGTCTGGCTAAGTACGATCTCCTCTTGCGAAAGGAGAACTTAAGCGCAGGCTTCGCATGCCGCGTTGTCTCATGAGCTTGGAGTCGACTCATAAGCCGTGTTTTTTCATCGCTGCCGATAGTGAAGTGAAGTAAGATGCAGAAAAAACATTCACAATGGCTTTGATTTTTATCTGTCAAAATTCGAAGTCGAATTTTTATCGGCAGCCACTTTTCACAGCCGATATTATAGGCAGTTAAAGGCAGTAGATTGCTGTATGTGCTTAATGTAAAATCGTACTTCACTATTTATAGATTTTTGAATACAACACGGCTATGATAATTATAATGACAGTTAGGTTTCGAGGTTCTGAAGCAAAACAATCCATCGGTCCCTGTGACTGGTTGCAGTCTGTTTATTGAGAACTTGGTTACCTCTTGGTGTTGACACTACCTACAAGTTGACTCCGAAATGAACACTGATGGATAGAAGTATTCGGCATATGGGCGTTTTTGGCTTGAAAGTGTAGGCAAATCCAGACTGTTTGGTAACTGATTTATTGTGGATATTATACAGCACGCTGCACACATCAAAGACAAGAGACCCACAGACTATTATCTTAACCCTGCCGTAAACGACTGGATGGCGAAGTTGGCAGAATGCCTGCCCCTGGTTAGCGGGGTCCCCGGTTCGAATCCCAGTGAAAGCAAAGTTAATAGGCTTTTATCTGGTTTTCAAATCTGGTTCAGTCACCATTTGACGTTGGGATCAAATTAACGGCACTATCACTGGAGTGGTCAATCAGTGCTAGTAGTCTGACTAGGGATATCATAATGGACCAATATGGTCTAAGTGTGCTGGCGAATGCACTAGCAGCCCCCTTACCTAACCTAACCTAACCCTGCCGTACATTTCTGGAAAGTATTGAGTAGACGCTAGATTGAGATAGCGCTGGCTTAAGGGTTTTTTTTAATTATCGGAGCTATAAATATATGATAGATTCCATGAATAGCACGCTGTATCGAGTAAAGAGAATTAAGTAATTTAGTAACTAAATAATTTAGTAATTTAGTCTACCCTTAATATTAGGGTGTGATCATACCCTTATATGACTAATACTTTTTTCCATTAATAAATGAGGTTGTTGTGGTGGGTGGGTCGCCGTGGCATAGTGGGTTAGTGCGTCGACTCCTACGCAGGAGTGCCAGGTTCGATACCCGAATTTACCACCTTTCATATTTCACGTCTCCACCTCTTTCGAGTCACTGACAATGTTCAAAGAGTATTCCTGTCTTGAAAATGCTTCTCAACTTTGCCGTTCGGAGTCGGCATTAAACTGTAGGTCCCTTCCACGCGTGAGAGATCAATAGCACGCACAACACGAGTGGTTGCTGAGAAGCTACGCCCTGGCCCTCTACGGGCTGTAGGGCCACCCATATTATATATTATTAATGAGGTTGTTTAAGCTGTGTTATTTTTATTTATTTTTCAGTAATAAATTGTAGAAGCTGGGGAAAATGGACTTATTTTTAGCAAAAGCATAGTTTTAAATAAGTATACAAAAAAAAATGTTATGCGCTTGTATTAACGTATTAAGCCGACTGCACCCACGTGTCGAATATTTTCGTCCATCAGTGTAGGCCTGGTTGGATTAAGTTGCTATCCCATTTGGCTGCAACCGGGTGCGTTCCGTTTTGATACCACATCTCGTAGACCTGGGTTGTTAGGGTTAGCTAAATCAAACGAATTTGATTCTATTCGATATATTTGGTAAGCGATCTTGGCGAGGTCTCTAAGGAAGGGTTTGCCGAACAGTGTAGGCCTACTTCTTGTCCTTCAAGAAACTTGGCTTAGAAAACACTTTTCCCTGAGGCATGTTTTATTCAAAAAAGCATGAAAACGAACTGCTAGTAACCGGAACAAGTAATCAGCGTAGTTTGTTTCGAAGGCTTATCTATTCTATACATTTTATATTGAGTTCTGTTGCCAAAACTAAGTAAAAAGAGATGATGAACATCGCATGTCGCAGCACGACTGAACATACCGCATAACGACTTTTGCAAGAGTTGCAGAGATGAGATATTCAACTGTTGATGTTAATAATCAAGTCAATGTTTTAGAAAACTACATGCATCTTTTGCTTAACAAACATGTTCCGATAAAAACCAAAGTTGTAAAGAATGTTAATACCCCCTGGTTTAATACAACAATCCAAACCACGATTGCGACTCGGGATCTTCTTTACCACAGATGGAGAAGATACAGGTGCCCATTTATCTTTAAGCAGTATCAAATGACCAGAAATTCGATTACATCGCTTATACGCAAAACTAAAAGAATACACTATGAAAACAAATTTAAAGCGAATATGTCAAGCAAAGAATTTTGGAAGGCCATAAAAGAAGTTGGGATTTGTTCTGAAAAGTCTGACATCCCAGAGGATGTAGATTTAGATGAACTAAATAAAAAATTTACCCGCGGCGCGTCTCTGAAAACGCATAAAACTGATTTCAATTTTTCCCTTGCAAAACCACTTCACCCGCTTCCTTTTTCTCTTTACAATGTGTCGATTTTACTTGCGTAGGAAATGCTTCCTTATCTATTAAGTCTAACGCGGTAGGACTTGATGGTATAAGCCCCAAATTTATAAAAATAATGTTGCCTGTCATATGGTAAGCACATCACACACATTTTCAATACAATAATAACAACAGGTGTGTTTCCTCTTAAATGGAAAGTTGCTAAAATTCTCCCTCTTCCCAAGTTGAATAGCACGGACTTTAGACCGATTGCTATCCTCCCATTCTTGAGTAAAGTTCTCGAAAAAAATAATAAGTATCCAAATAAAAGCATAGAAAGAGAAGTTACAATCAGGATTTCGCAGTAAGCACAACTGCATTTCTGCGCTTCTAAAAGTATCCGACGATATACGATCTGGGCTCGATAGTGATATGATGTCTGTGATTGTCTTTCTGGACTTTTCAAAAGCTTTGAAGTTGAAATCACAATTTTTCTTTGAGGAATCCGTTTGTAGACTCGTGGTGTCATATCTTGATGGAAGAACTCAGATGGTAGTTAATGGTAATAAGTATTCAAAAAGCTTACCCATGCTCACAGGCGTACCGCAAGGATCTGTTTTAGGCCCACTCCTGTTTGTTTTATTCATAAACGATATCTCTCAAAGCATAAAACATTGCGAGCATCATAAATACGCTGATGATGTACAGTTTTATAAAGTTTTCAAACTCTCCACTCAGGCAAGCGCAATTCGTGATCTCAATACAGATCTAAACTCCTTATTTATTTAGTCCCAAATGAGCCATGTATCCCTGAATCCTTCCAAAACTAAGGCTCTCCAAATAAGCAGAAGAAATCTGTGCAATACCGTTGACCCAGTTTGTATTAACAACAGCACTATCGAATATGTCTCTAAAATAAAAAATCTTGGAATCATCTTTAACGAACATCTTAGCTGGAATGATCAAATAAATGGTATCGTTCGCAAAATCTATTGTGTGTTACGAGGTCTCAGTCCAACCAAACTTTTTTTGCCCGTTGAAGTCAAACTAAAACTCATGAAGTCATTCGTAGTTCCTCTCCATTCGTAGCTGTGAAATTTTTTCAAACATAGACTTTGAATGTTTCTCAAAAGTTAAACGTTGCTTTCAACAATTGTGCACGATATATTTTCAATCTAGATCGGTACGCCCACGTTTCAGATTTCGCTAAAAGAATTATTGGCTGCCCATTTAATGTATTTCTTAAATATCGTCCAGTTCTTGCTTTACATAAAATTATAAACCGCTAGGCACCAGAATATTTGTAGACAAAATTACAATTTGCGAGTTCTCAAAGAACACCAAAACATAAACATAAACATAAGTTTTTGTTCACCGAAAGGCAATTTTTTGTTAGCGCAATTCATTTATGGAGTGCACTCCCTCCGGCAATTAAAAGGGTAGGTACAGGGAACTATTTTGAAAAAAAACTTTTTGAATTTTATAAAACGAATTAACCACTTAAGAGTAAATAACAATGATTTCAGTATATGCTTTCTTTACTTTCTTACTTTCTCTATCTTCATCTTTCTCTTCTTATTAATTTTACTCCTTTCCCCCTCCTTAATTCCTTTCCTAATCTTTACTTAGAATTAAGTTAGGTTAAGATAAGTAAAAATTTGTTATTTTAAGAAAAAAACATTCCTGTACAAGCTTATAAGTTTATGCTTAATTGTGCAGAGTTACCTGAATAAATAAATGGAATGAAATGAAATAGAATCCATCCAGCAACTGATATGCAAATGTTCAGCCCCAGCAAAAAAAAAGCAGTTTCTGGGAAGAGCACATCTTCACAGAGCTGGCGGACTAGAGCGGATTAGAACTGATAGTTTTAGGCAGGAAAAAGGGACAAAATGGACTCAACATGTTGATCTAAGTGAACCACGGACAAAAGGTCTTAAGTTCACCCATATACATATGTACCTACCTACTTTTCAATTCTGTAATTACATTTTACCATGACGTTATTTGAACAAACTGAAAAGCATTTATGTGGTAATGAAGGAATTTCCTGGTCTCAGGAGTCCTCTCCTCTGTGGAGTCTGTCTTTATTTAAAGGGTGGTCCAACCATAACGCACGATGTTAATTGTGAGTGACACCTTAACGTCAAGTTTTCTTGCCCAACTTATTTTGACATTTCGTTGTTTCACTTTTTGACAAATTCACCATGGAGAGGTACACATTTGAGCAGCGCGAATTATGTGCAGGTACACTGTACAGCTTTACCACTCACTGGGTTTTTTCTTATAAAACTAGGTTTTTGTTTAATTTTTGTTATTTTATTTTCACCAATTTATTTATTAAGTAATGTTTCCACTTCGAACTGAAAAAAAGATGAACCACATGCCCAATTCACCTCGCTTTTATAGTCCCCCGAGGTCAGCTAATTCAGAATCTGCTCCTAGTATACTATTTTAAAAAGAGAGTTAAAAGGGTTGCAATTATACTCATTTTGCATAGCAACAGTTCGCATGTTGACACACGTGATGCAGAATTTCCCATTGAGAGTGTTCTCTTCATTCAGCACAAGAGGTGAGAGAGATTTTATGCGTAAACTATTGGGATAGCAACAACTGCTTGAGTTGAGATCATATTCACAATGTGATTGGCTGCGACTGTGGCTGACAACGCACGTGCTAGTTGAGCACACGTGAAAGACACATGCTGTGCTATGCGTAAGCATGTTGTGATCACTAGCTACTCTCGAGCTTGTACATACTAGGGGTGCCATACTATGTAACTCTCGTTAAGATTGTTGAAGCCTTTTACGAGAATGGGCGTTGAAATCAAAATGCTTCGTGATTTTATTCGTCAGTATAATCGACCAAATGTGTCCACAATCGGTAGAATTGTGCGCAAATTTCAGCAAACCGGGTCTGTAGGAAGTGTGCGTACTTCATTGAAAATGAGGTCGGCCAAGTAGTTACCATGAATGGTGTTCGCCATCGAGTGATCATAACGGACTTCTGATGGCCAGAAATTGAGGATATGCACCGGGACGACATGTGCTTCCAACAGGATGGTGCCCCTTACCACACAGCCAACGAAATAATGGATCTTTTGCGAGAGAAATTCAATGGCTGTTATTTCATGTCGTGGCGATGATCATGTGATTTGACACCCACCCTTGGTCTTGTTTTTTTTTTGGTGATATTTAAAAGAAAAGATGTAAGTCAAGATCAATTCAAGAGCTAAATGATGAGACAATTCGGCACATTAACGACCTCATCTCTCAGAGTCATGGAAAATATAGACCATCGGCGAGCATTTAACCGACATTTTGTTTCACACATAATTGTCATAGATCCTTCGATCATAAAAAAAAATTTAAGATAATTCTCTAAAAACTTTTTGATTTATTTACAACAATTTACAACACATTGTTTATCGCTGTGAGGTCTCTTATAGTAGAATACAGTGGACACACAGATATAAGACGTATTCTCAATCATCTAAGCTTAGACCAGAGCACAGGACATCAACATCGCATAAAGATCGCTTGTACATGATCATTATATTCCTATCATGTGGTAGCATTTATTTCCAACTCTCCTCACGCTTTGAGTCGCCACCAAGACCAACACTCACGCAGGATAGCACAAATCGCACGACCAGGCTGGCACTTGAACACCGATAGCACCAGAATATAGCCTGCGGTAGAAAAGGACTAGATCTCTTTTGAACTAAAGACCAACAATAATGGACCAACGAAGCCTTATTGTGTCGAATCGAACGAATACACAGAAATGATAGTGAAATGGCATCTTCCTTGAATTTCGTTGGGTTCATTCACTTTTTCCTACTCAAGTGGAATCCAATGAAATTGCCTTCTACGTCTATACATAAATGTCATTTCGCATCGGAATGTTTTTCTTTAGTTTTTAGAAGCGATGTTGCGTCGACTTTGCCATAGGCTTCAGTTTAAGTAAGTCCATTATGAATGACTCTTTACATCTGACAGTGGCTATCTCATCTAGATTGTCATTCATTGGACGAAAGCCATTAAAGACAGTTGATTGACCAAGGAAGAGATCATGATCTGCGAAGTCTTACACGTAGGCCAAAAAACTTCTCCTTCAAAAGCCCGCCTTTATTTCTGCCACAGAATTTATAAAATTAAGCTTCAAGGAAAGTCCCCACGAAACAAAATGCAACAAATTAAATCCCATTATAGCCTAAGGCTTCATCGCTCTGGCTTTACAGCTAACTTGTAATTTTTTACAATCATTTGTTAGCTTTTTTTTAAATAAATGCATAAATCCCATTGGCAACAAAAACCTAACCCTTACTTCGACACGCTGTGGTTACGTACAAGATTGTTTTCAAAATGATTGCCAATTATTTAGCAAATCTTGTGGTCGCCACAAATTTTTCGTTTGTGGTCACACAACTATTAGCAACATTGTCTAGGCAGCGTTTAATAGCCAACTTCGTTTTCAATGAACTCACGCGGGTTTTGAACTTCCACACCGCTGGCTGTACTGTCGGCTCTTGAAATATGTGTGAATCTTCCGCGCGTTAATTGTACTCAAGCCTTCCAAGAAAAATGTGTACTCACTGACAACGAAAATTCGTCTCAAGTCAACGCGGAGGAGCGATAAAAAATGAAATTTAATTTATTTCTCTTTCTTGATTCAGCCGATAACAGGGTTCGGGCTAATAAGCATATCGCCGGAAGAATTTATGGCGTATTCTTCTTAAGGAATAGAAACCACATCCGATGGTCGGTGGCGCGACTGGATTTTTTTTTTTTGGGTTTTCTAGGAAATTTTGGATTTTAGATAATGGCACAAGACAAAGAATGATCAGCGACGGTGTGATTGATCATTTCATGAACTTCCGCTGCAAGATCACACGTCACATCCTGCCGATATCACTGTGTCTTGGTACTACATCCTTTCAAGTGTCACTCTGTGACAGGAACTCGGCTTTCTGCTAACCCTGCACAACAGAATGCTTTAGAACTTGCTCAAGCACACGATCGATCATCTCATTTTGGCAACACCAAAAAACATCCACTCAGCGACACCCACTCTCTGTGTCCATTGCGCCACCTGTTACGCGTCCAATATCCCACACATCTCTGGCATTGACATTGAATTTATTTTCACTTCATTCATCCTGGCCGAGAGTTTCTCCTCCCCACCTACCAGTGTAACCACACAAACCTGCGATGAGGTGCCAACATGTCGAACCGTACCCCTGGACCACACCGGCGCAGGCCCCTCTCTCCCGCGGTTTTTGGCAATGGCTCGACGTCTTCTCTGCCATTTGCGCACGCAGCTGATGACTAGCCTAGGCACAAGTTAATCATACGCCAACTCACCTGGAAATAAACAAAAAAGAAAAAAAAAGCATTACTCAACAGAAAGGGGAAAGTTCATGAATTGAAATTTGTTGAAAGGAACAAGCGCCGCGCGCAGATGCGTTCGCTCGATAACATCTGCCCTCCCGCGCGCTGATGGGATCAATCATTTGTTAAGGCTTCTCGCGGCGTCTGCCAAAGGGACACACTTCGGATTGAGAGTTGTAAAACTTTTATTGAGGCAAAGTAAAACGCATTTTGAAAGTGCTAATGCACAGTGTGCTGCGGGTGGGGGTGTGGGAGCGGCAGACTTGATGATATGTGATGGATTGTGAATGGAAGATGCAATGCGCTGCATTTTATTGAAGACGTAAAGTGGGTCAAAGAGGGCGAAAGCAATTTGAAGAGTGTTAAAGCATCATTCGGGAGTTGAGTGATTTCAGATGACTTAGGATGAGTTAATGGAAGCAGTTGTGGGTGAAGGAGTGATGGGAGAAGAAGGAACAGTGGGAGCAGGAGGAGCAGTGGGAGAAAGAGGGGCGGTGGGAGAGGGAGGAGCAGTGGGAGAAGGTCGAGCAGTGGGCAAAGGACGAGCTGTAGGAGAAGATGGAGCAGTGGAAGAAGGAGGAGCAGTGGGAGAAGAAGGAGCAGTGGGAGAAGAAGGAGCAGTGGGAGATGATGGAGCAGTGGAAGATGAAGGAGCAGTGCGAGAAGAAGGAGCAGTGGGAGAAGAAGGAGCAGTAGGAGAAGAAGGAGCAGTGGGAGAAGGAGGTGCAATGGGAGAAGATGGAGCAGTGGAAGAGGAAGGAGCAGTGCGAGAAGAAGGACCGATGGAAGACGTCGTCAGATGAAAAGGATTTCACGGAACTCACACAAAATGGAGCACATCTCGCAGTTCTGGCAAAATGGATGTTAGGAGGAGAACCACTGAAAGAATTTCAGATTCATTCTGAAAAGATGGAGGTTTGCAATTTTCTTTGAACTTGTATCAAAAGTCATCAGCAGATTTCGTTAAGATTTAATTATTCGTCAGCTGATTCAATTCCAGTGGATTGTAGCAGGAGGAATTATTCTTCGAAAAAGGTCACAGACTCACTTCGCAAAGGCATACTTATGTAAGCACACGTTAAACCCCGAATTTAAAAATCAGAAACGAACAGCAAAAGCTGAAGAAATGACTAGGATACTTGCCTTGTGTTTGAACTTGAAGATTGCGGCTACTTTACGGAGATGGGATCCGTCGGATGAACTAAAATGAATGATAATTGACACATTTGAATATAAACACACAAGGCCTCAAATCACTAGTCATTTGTCAAGGATTTGAAAGGAGGTACGCGATTACAAGCCAGACCATTTAGATATCAACTTTCCCAATTTCTGTCTCAGAGACCGGCTTATTGTTCTTCTGGATAATTTTAGACTTTGTTCGTTTTGAAACCAGAAATTTTGGAACGTCAGTAAAGTCAAGAGCTTGCGCACCTCCTTTGTTTTTTCACAATTTATAAAGTAAAGTTTGATTCTCATGACAGATCTCATCAGGTAGGCGACCGGTTGACAGACCCAGGATGAGGTGGTTGGACCAAGTGCTAGAACTCGCCTTGTTACGCTAGGGGCAACACTCCTGGTGAGTTAGAGTCGATGACGGAGGATCGAGTTGCCTGGGGATCTGGAGATCCCACGTATGCAAGCGCTTTACCCCCGAGACCCATTTAGTGGATCATGCTGGTCAGAAAATGATGATGATAAAGTTTGATGAAATTTGATTCTTTAAATTATAATTCTGTGGTTCGCCGTGGCGTAGTGGGTAAGTGCGTCGACTCCTACGCAGAGGCTGCCAGATTCGATACCCGAATTTACCACCTTTCATATTTCACGGCTCCACCTCTTTCGAGTCACTGACAATGCTCAATGAGTATTCCTGTCTAGAAAAAGCTTCACAACTTCGCCGTTCGGAGTCGGCACAAAGCTGTAGGTCCCTTTCACGCGTGAAAGAACAATAGCACGCACAACACAAGTTGTTGCTGAGAAGCTAGGCCCTGGCCCTCTACGGGCCACTCATATTATTATTATAAATTATAATTCTGTTTATGAGAAAGAAATAGCCACAAAGACTTAGACTAGGTACACATAACACTGCTAAGAAGTACAACTGGGTCCTCTGACTTTGGTTTATGGATCAACATTTTCTAGACAGTATAGTGTGAACGCTCTTACGACACGTTTAGATGGATCTGATCTTCGCGTTTGTTTGTGAACTCTAATACTTATCGTACGACGACAGGCGTTTTTTTTTTTACATTTTTCTCTGTGATTTGAGCATGGAACAGAGCCAATTAATATCAAAATCCTATCAACCGGTTAGGTCGCCGTGGCGTAGTGGGTTAGTGCTTCAACTCCTACTGGGTGGGTTCGATTACCGGTACGAACAAAAACAAATTTTCGCACAACACTCGTACTTGCTGTAGTCATAGTTAAAATAGCGATCAGGGTTCGGACTTTACTTCGAGCGTAGTAGATCTACTTCTAGCTGGAGATAAAAATATAATCTAGTTCTCTACTTCGCTATTTGGGGATCTACTTCTGTTTAAAAAATAATCTAAAACAATAAATTAAAATACCGCGCTGAACACTGTCATTTGAATTATCATTGTTCCATTCAGTTGCAAATAAGAAAAAGTGTGTTGAACGCTTTTATTTTCCTCGTTTTTCGTTTCTACTCTGTTTCTCTTATTCTCCTCCTTAGTCGGCGACGAAATACCGTTAGTTTCCTTATATATGACAAGAGTAAATATGAAATATGTGTGCCCTTTGGTTGTGCTGCTTTAGTTAATCTTTGAGTAATTGTTTTGCCTTCATATTTCGTATTTCATAAAGAATACAAAAAGCGTCGTGGAAAAATTTGTATTTAAAAATGTATCGTTCAATCAAACTGTTATGTCTCATAGTAGAGCTGCAGCTGAAAGAAACTTCTTAGAAATGCATTTAGTGAAAAACAAAGTTAGAAATAATTTAAATGTAAGCACGGTGAAAAATCTAATATTTTCAAGTTAACTTTCAAAAAATCGAGAAACGTATATGAACCACCTTTCGAATTAAGCCTAGCTTCTCAGCAACCACTCGTGTTGTGCGTGCTATTGTTCTCTCACTCGCGGAAGGGACCTACAGTTTAATGCCGACTCCGAACGGCGAAGTTGAGAAGCTTTTTCTAGACAGGAATACTCTTTGAGTATTGACCGATCGACCTATACCTCTTGCGGATAATTTTGGTACCTTGTATGCGTGATGGATTCTGAGCTGTCAGAACTGGGATAGGAATTTACGTACAAATGGTGAAATGTAGTGGGAAATTTAAAAAAAATTTGAAAAAATATTAAATAATTATATTTTATTCTAATAAATGTTTAAATGCCGAGTTAAAATGCAGGAATTTTGATTTAAGGTGTTGTTGATGCTGCTTTGAAAAGTGTGCAACAAAGCACCAGTTTGACATGAAATTGTTGTTGTTTTATCATTCTTCAACACAGTATACACTGAATCGTGAACAATATTAAATGTTATTTCGTCATAGTTTGTTAAACAAATTAATTTAAACATATTCAGTGCAGTCCAAAATGAAAGAATAATACATTACGTTGGTTGCGTTTATTGCTTGAATTAATTATAAGAAATTGTTTATATCATAAAATTAACTTATTGCTTTAAACCGAAACCAATTTCTATGAACTCTTCACGTACATTACACAAAGAAAGCGCCTTGGAATTGTTGCTATATTAGTAGGACGTAATATGGAATAATGTATATAATGTGCGAATTTCAGCTGTATTTCAGTACTTCAGACATTGTTCTATTATAATACAATGGATATACAGTAAAACAACACTTAATATTATCCACTATTCAAGTTATGATAAAATGCACAATGAATAGTTACTGGTACATAAATGGTTTGTTTACATTTTTCATTATGCGATTCCAAGTAAAATATCACTTTTTTGTTTAATGAAGGTTTTTAGTGGCTTTTCCTTCAAATCAACATAAAAATACAATATTTGCATATTGATTGACAATTTGTATTATTTTGTAGATGTAAGATTAAATAATAATCAAATCTCTCAAATCTTAATTGTAAAATTCATGCCACAATAAAATACATAAAAAAAAAAATATCACTTTCAAGAACTTGACAAGCACTAATAACAAAACTGGCACACTTTTTCCCGGTATTCCACCATTAACTTTAATCAAAATCAATTATTTTATACTAGTAACTGCCAAATATACATCTGCACAGAATTTTAAATTCCCATACAAATTGCTTAGCCCGAAAGAGCTTTAAGAATTTGGGTTCGGAAATGAGGTAATAAAAAATGCCACCAGGGGTGCTGAAGTCAAATGACGATAGGTCAATTGTCAGTGACTCGAAAGACGGCTAAATTGGGTCTAGCGGTGTATGAAGCGAAACTAAGTATAAGCTGTTATCAAGAATGGACGACGTCTTGGACAGAGCGTCACAATGGGCAGCTATAACTTCGAGGCAGACAAGGACTTCGTCTACTTTGGCTTCGCAGTAATTATCATTACCGACATCTCTCGAAGGACCAAGCTGACTTTATACAAGACCTTGATCATCCCAGCCCTGCTGTACGGCGCGGAGGCATGGACAATCTCAAAAGCGGATGAGGAAATCCTTGGTCTCTTCGAGAGAAAAGCTCTGCGTGCGATCTTTGGTCCTGTTTGCGTTGACGGTTTCTGGAGGAGAAGATTCAACCACGAACTGTACGGGCTGTGCATCGACATGAATCCAGTCAGGCGTCTTCGGATCCAATGCCTAAGATGGCAAGGCCATGTAGAGCGTATGGACAACTCAGCTCCGGCCCGAATAGTCTTCGACTCCGAACCCCTTGGGACAACGCAACAGAGGACGCCAGTGTTTAAGGTGGCGCACCCAGGTGGAGAAGAACCTCAACCAACTTGGTGTGCGACACATATCAGGCTATTCCTATATAATAATAATAATAATAATAATATGGGTGGCGCGACAGTCCGAGGTGGACCTGGGCCTAGCTTCTCAGCAACCACTTGTGTTGTGCGTGCTATTGTTCTCTCACGAGTGGAAGGGACCTACAGTTTAATGCCGACTCCGTACGGCGAAGTTGAGAAGCTTTTTCTAGACAGGAAATACTCTTTGAGCATTGTCAGTGACTCGAAAGAGGTGGAGCCGTGAATTATGATATAGGTGGTAAATTTGGGTATCGAACCTGTCACCCTCTGCGTAGGAGTCGACGCACTTACCCACTACGCTACGGCGACCCTATTCCTATATACTCCTATATAATCATTACATCCTAACAATGAAGATGATCTGACGAAAAAACCGAGTTTCACATCGATGCCATACATTGTTACTTCGTCTTTAAAGTCGTGTACAGCACTCAATCTCTAGCTCTTTGGAAAATTATTGGCGAATTTTGTTTCAGTGTCAAGTGTGTTCTCAGCCAATAAGGTGCCACATTGATTTTAAATTAACCAATTACTTCCGGATGGTAGTTTTAGAATTTTGAAAGTGGCTCTTAGATGACTCGTGGAAGAACAAGTATTGTTTGAAATTTCTACATCCGTCGAAAGAAACGGAAGACTTATCAGTTATACGCCTTCCCACGTCATTTACAGTCGACTCGCGATAATTCGAAACTCGATGGTACGATCAAATTATCTAGAATAATTTCAACTCATTGTAAGATCCCTTGAAAAAAAAACCCTTGATAAATCGAACAAAATCCATGTGTTTTGGTAAACTTTAAATCGAATGATTGCGGGCAGCCAGGAAACATGTTGAAATTTTTGAAGGGTTCCTTGAATTTCGAATTGTTGAGAGTAGACTGGATAAACAGAAACATCGTCGTTAGCAAAAACATGAAGATGTCTGTTGAGAAAATTTTGTGACCATTTGATCGCTGGCAAGAAATAAGCAATCAGGCATCCCACTCAACACCAATCCTGTCGACATGCTTTTACAGAAGCAAAAAAAGACACCATGCCTTGATCATGAAAGAAGAGAAGATGACGCTTGGATCGACCACGATAGCCTTACATTCCAACTTTCTGAATCTTCCAAGTATTTTCCCGCTCATTTCCACCGAAATCCCTTATCAACCTTCAAATTCCTCCAGTCCAATCACAGTTGGGCCTCCTATCACCAAATCTTTATAAGCACGCTATCTCAGCTCAGACCGGGCACCCTTGCGCCTTCAAAGTCGGCGTCAGCTTTCACATTCGCCACCCATTTGATGGGGGTTTCAACACTTCATTCCATTTCGATGTGCAAGGAAATTCCTAAAACTCATAACACACTTAGCCCATTGCATCACCGCCCGCTTAATGGCCGTGATTCATCAGCGATCGCTGCTGACTCCGAAGGAAGGTCCATCAACAAATGCAACACATTAAGTCGTTTGTCACACCCATCCCCTCTTGGACGTTGGTTAATTTGCATAACCTCAGTCGGGCCTCTGGACTGTACTGCAATCGTTCTGCTGACAAGTCGTCAAACTTTAACTGCCCCCCGTCAGCTCCGCCACCAGCAGGGGCTTTAACGACATTCTTCGGGGCAATCATTAGTCTCTGTCAGCAGCTCCGTTTATTGATCTCTTGGCCATAAACATTCGTCTTAGTCGCAATCGGCTGCGGAGGCGGAGAAGGAGATGGAGGCAGCGGCTCCGCACCAAACCAGTTCGCGCCAGATGCATGCGAGTCTGCTAACTCGATAATCAGTTAGTCAATTCCCAAATCACAAGCTTCTGACGCAGCCACCGCCCACAGCCGAATCGGCAAACAAGCACGAGCAGTTCACTCACATTGATTGCCACCTAGCACGCGACAGCTAATGATCTGCTCTCGAACGCCGGCTGGGGGCGGAGGCAGAGCATCCACCGGCAGCGCCAGTTCCAAGTTTGGCCAGGCGTCAGCCGAAATATGCAAATCGTCACACATTTTTCGGCGCGTAGGTGGCGCAAGTAATTGCTTGTTACGTAGCAACAGAGCGGCTTGCACTTGACTGCGGACACATTCGCTGGCGTGGCTTTGGCAACGCGGAACACAGGCTGCAAGGAGATTATGAAGACCGAAAAGTTCGCAAGGCAAACGGTAACACCTACCGCCGCCGTGGCGACAGTAGCGGCGGACAGACAAGCAGTCAAGTGTATGATTGCGGTCTGGACGGAGGGAAAGGGTGCCGCGTAAACGAGCTTACGAAAGAAATGGGAAGACCGCCAGACACAGAGAGAGAGAGAGAGAGAGATTTCGTTGAGAAAGCCAGTGAGTGTGAGTGCGCTCGATGAGGTGAAGTGAAATACAGAAGGGAATCGAGCACGTTTCTCAAGGACGCAGCATATGTGAGTGCGGCTGCAGCACATCGCACGCTTACAGTGAGGGCAAGAAAAAGATTGCAACAGTCGCTGATGTGGCTTGGCTAAGTGGCTGCAGGGTTTTTCTGTTGTTGTTTTTTTCTGCGATTTTGAGTGGCCTATGGGAATGTTTGATTGTGGAGGAGAATGTCTTGACTTTCAGTCAATTGGGCAGGGGGTGCCATGAGTGGCGAATGTGTTTTCGTTGTGGCGGAGTGTTATTGTCATCGAATGCCCTTGGTTGTGGCGGAGGAACCATCGTGACTACGAAAGTGCTCTCGAATGGAGCGACAGGTCGAGGTTTAGCAATTCGTCATGCACCCGATTCGGTTAATTGTTTCTCGGGGAATGTGGAGAGGTGTGAATTGTGACTCGCGTGAGGTCGGATTTTGGATTTATTGCTGTGACTGAAGCTGGATGTCTGGTGTGTTTTTTCATTTTGATAAACAAAAATACTGCAATCCATCCCAGCGGGGTTACTCCTTCAAGAGCGATGTGATGAGATCCTCCACCGACCTGAACAGTGGGCGAAATGGAAAAGACTTGACTGTCTAACGAACTGATTGGACTGTCGTTCATCTCAGCGAACATGATGGTTACATCACGACTTCCTAGGCTCCCAGGTTGGATTCGTAAATCGTTTATAGTCGCGTCCCCCTGAAGCTGTTGTACTGCCATTCTAGACTATAGAAAAGGGGAAAACCATCCAATTTCGTTGAAAGTTAAAAATATCTAGGTATGGACACTTTATATGACATTTGTCACCTGCACGACGGTAGTCTGTCACACTTCATGAAAAAGTGAGATGGAATGGGAGATATTTTGTCACTTGTATTTTTGTGGGTGGCGCTGAACACCGTAGTTTTAACCCAAAGTTTGTATGGATAGGAACAAAAATGATTTAAAGTGTTCACGTTTAGTGATAAATGTACAACGAATCAACAAATGGACTGCCTGGTCTCTTAAATGAAGAATAACTTAGCTATTGGACTTAGACATCCAATTGTAAGATAATTCTTGGCCCACATGGGGAATTAAACCAAGAATGGCTCACCGGATGTATACGGCTGTTGTTAGACCCATCTCCACATACGGTATCCTTGTTTGGTGGCCAGCACTGAATAACAAATCCAATCTTAAATTGATAAGCAGTATTCAAAGATCAGCGTGTATCTGCATCACAGGTGCGTTGCGATCCATCCCTACAGCCGCCATGGAAACATCGCTACAGCTTCATCCCATGGACGTCTATGGGAAGCTGGTGTAGGGAATGTTATGTGTTAAGGGAATGCAACCACTGGAGCAGTTAACATAGCTTAGGTCATACAGAGATAATCAGAAATGCGAGGCTACCAACGCATACAGATTATACAACACCCGCTTTAGACTTCGAGTTTGGGTTCAAAACACTCATACCAGACAGAGAAGATTGGCAAAAAGATCTGGCAAGAAAACCAGGCTACCTGGAGATCAACACTGATGCCTCAAAAACAGACGAGGGCATCAGACTAAGAGTATTCGCGATAAATTTTATTTGTACGGAGTCGATTACGGACGCAATAGTCTAGAATACTCTTCCAAGTATCAGGGAATAAGAGATATCCATCAGAAAATTTAGGACTGAACACGGAAAGCTTGTGATAATGGTTTGTAAGCCGCATTTCGGTGAGGTGATCCGAAAATTCTCACCGCTCGATGGCGCCACTATCGTGTAATACATTCCCGCAGACGGCTCCTGTCCAAGCTTCAGCCGAATCGGATTCAGTTTTGTTCCGATCGGATTCGCTTCCTCCATGACAACGCACCGGCTCACACCTCCGCCATCGCCACGGTCAAATTGCAAAATTGGTCGAATTATGCTAGGAACTGCTGCCCCATTTATCATATTCTTGAGAATTGGCCCCCTGCGACTTTGTTTTTATTTCGAAACAAGAAAAAAGTCACTCGCCGGGTAGAAATTTGAGTCGAATGAGGTAATATTCGCCACGGAGGCCTATTTTGCAGACCCTCCAGCAAACATATTTTTCAGACGGGTTAACGAAGCTGGACCATCGATGGGTCTAATGTATCGAGCAAAAAGGTAGATAGTTAGAAATAGTAGAGAAATAAATCGTCACGTTTCCAAAATGTTCGTTTTTCTTTTGTAGGCCAAGTACTTCTCGGACCAGCTCGTATGCTGTGAACATTTATTGCCTGGAAAGTATTCATGATGCTTTCCTGGTGGACCGCACTCGATAAGAAAATCAAGATCACCCCACTCGCTAGAGTGCAAAAAATGGCTGGCTTCCGTATTAGCGCATCGCTAAACACTACCTCCTCCGAAGCACTAAACATACTCCTCAACCTGCCACCGATAGAACTAATTGCTAGACAGAGCAAGTTCGACGATCAGACTAAAATCGCTTAGCAGCTGGAAAGAACTGCAGTCTGGACATTCAATGATCCTACGCAGGTATGCCTCTATACCAATAGATACAGACCTCACTATACCTCAACTCCTCTTCGAGAAAAATGTATCCACCAGCACACTGCCCAGATCTTACAGGGAGTCTGTACACCGGACGCTGGAAGGTCCACTGCTACTCTTCACAGATGGATGCAGGTGTCGGTGCGGGCGTCTATTCCAAGGATCTAAGTATCCAGCTATCTTTTCGACTACCTAATCACTGTAGCGTCTTTCAGGCTGAAACTATATCGACTAAGGAAGCCCTGTACTGGCTAAAAAATAAAATGAAATACCTCGCACAGATATCGTCATCTGTTCCGATAGCCAGGCAGCGATCAAATCTCTGAATTCAGTCACTTTTAACTCCAAGACTTCCCATATAAGTTGTTTGCTAAAATACTTGGCCATCTCGTTAAGAGATAGTCGGCCACCAACTTATGTGGAAAGTCTTGGAGTTAATTTTAACATCCCACTTATGTGAGTCCCGGGATACTGTGACACTCCAGAGAATTGCGAAGCGGACGAACTCGCTAGAAAGTGCACAAATTCTGTACTCTTTCCGGGTGGACCCACCCTCCATGCCTATCGCTACTATAAGGCATCTGCTAAAGCTTGTAACACTTGCTCAAACAAACCACGGATGGATATCAGGCACAGGATGCCTCATTATCAAACAACTCTAGCCTATGATCGATCCCAAACGATCGCTTAGCAGGCCAAACCACAGATCTCTTATTGGCGTTTTAACAGGGCATTGTGCTTTCGGAACTCACACATCTAGACTAGGCCTTCCCTATAATGATTTCTGTAGAAGCTGCATGGACGAGGATGAGGAAGAAACCATTGAACACTTGCTATGCAGCTGCAGTGCTCTCTCATCCCGTAGATTCAGACTTCTGGGGGCCCATTTCTTTGATAATCTGGATGAACTGAGCAGCATCAAAATCAGACTTCTCCTTTAAAAGCACTAATTGGTTTGCGGAATAGATACCCTTAACCTTAACCATTCATACCTTTGGCTATTTCACCACGACTCAAGTTATTTTCGATTTCCTATGTTACCTATGTAATGACGACATGTTTTACCTCACAAGACATAACACAACAACCTCGGTTTGCGTTATTCCGATTTGCGTCGTTTAAAGATTGTCGTGGTTTCGAAGCTGCGTCGTTTAAAGACTGTCGCAGTTTCGAAGCTGCGTCGTTTAAAGATTGTCGCGGTTTCGAAGCTGCGTCGTTTAAAGATTGTCGTGGTTTCGAAGCTGCGTCGTTTAAAGATTGTCGTGGTTTCGAAGCTGCGTGGTTTAAAGATTGTCGCGGCTTCGAAGCTGCGTCGTTTAAAGATGGTCGTGGTTTCGAAGTTGCGTCGCTTAAAGATTGTCGCGGTTTCGAAGCTGCGTCGTTTAAAGATTGTCGTAGTTTCGAAGCTGCGTCGTTTAAAGATTGTCGCGGTTTCGAAGCTGCGTCGTTTAAAGATTGTCGCGGTTTCGAAGCTGCGTCGGTTAAAGATGGTCGTGGTTTCGAAGCTGCGTCGCTTAAAGATTGTCGCGGTTTCGAAGCTGGGTCGTTTAAAGATTGTCGTGGTTTCGAAACTGCGCCGTTTAAAGATTGTCGTGGTTTCAAGCTGCTTCGTTTAAAGATTGTCGCGGTTTCGAAGCTGCGTCGTTTAAAGATTGTCGTGATTTCGAAGCTGCGTCGTTTAAGGATTGTCGTGGTTTCGAAGCTGCGTCGTTTATAGATTGTCGCAGTTTCGAAGCTGCGTCGTTTAAAGATTGTCGCGGTTTCGAAGCTGCGTCGTTTTTGTTTCAGTTTGTGTCGTTCACAAGATTTTTTGGTTTCGAAGTTATTTCGGTTTTCTTTGTTTTGCTTTATACTTGCGTCGCGTTTTTCTGGTCTCAAGTAACGACGCAAAGACTGGTTTTCGTGTATTTCAAATAAAGTGGAATCCCCCTAAGTCGAATTGTCACGGAATACCAAAATTTGTTCGAGTTAGAGAGAGTTTAGGTGGTGAATTTCAATCACTTTTCGATGAGTCAAAAAAGCTAACTTTATTTGACTTTGCAGGCTTTTTTTGAAACCCTTTTTTTAAAAATAATTAATCCTGCATCATGTCAAGAAGAATTCTGGTTGAGGTTCGCATGATGTTGGGAAAATAACATGGAGTCCCACAAGAGTATTAGCTTGGGCCACTATTTTTTCCATTTATTGACTTCTATTTCGTTTGATTTCAACATCTGACTATTTTTTGTTGCAGGACTTTGATGGCACAAATTTAAATTTAATTGGCAAATTTTGCTACAGGGTGACACCAAAGAATCCTACAAAAACCATTACAAAAGCACAGAAGTGCCTCACATCCTGTAATCGCTGTTCTTTATGAAAGCAGCAAATATTTTTAATCAACACGTTGCCAGAGGTCTGCGTCTTTAAAAAAGGTCTTACGGTGGATATCTGCCACATATCGAGGTCACTGTAAACGTCAATACCTCGTCTTACATGCCAAAATCGTCGTACTTTCCATCAATCTCGGGACATAAGTTAAAAATCTTCGCCTCAAGAAATTGACAGTGGCTACAGGGGATACGTAAAACAACCTCAACTCAACCAGATCCTCTAATGTGTTTCCTTAATGTGTTTTTATTAAAAAGGTTATTACCGCATTAAATTTTGTCGATCGTTTGCAAAAGCGCCATTAAATACAAGTTTTGCTGAATCCCATTTGCATCCGTATGAATCTTTAAACACGTATTTCGGATTCAAAGTGCTTTTAAGGCTACTCTCCCGGCAAATGTAGATCGACTAGATCATGTTAACCCAGCCTAAGGTAGCCAAGTCATAATTCACTTCAGCCAGACTCATCTCACAACACAAGCACTAACAGAAGCCACTCACCGTTTCAACGCAAACCTTGAGAGATCATTAGAATAGCTTTTAATGTTTCACTGATTTATGAACCATTTCAACAACACAACAACAGTTTACGACTTTCCGTTGAGCTGGTGTTTCCTCTTTTCACGGAAAAACCTTTTCTGTTGAGAATTTCTACCGGCAAAAGTGAAAACCAGATCATCGCCAAAACACTCAACACCCAGCCACTTGCCCGTCAATGGATCGATCGTGGCCATTGATCACAAAAATCACGATCACCACAATGGGTCAATGGTTAACCCAAAAACGCGAATCTATCAATACAGACAGACCGAGAAAGAGAGAGAGAGGGAGAGAAGAGAAAAACAACGGATACAAAATTGGGCCAAACTCTTTTCATAATTTGTAACAAATTTCTTCGACACCAAGCATCTTACAAATGCACTCGTAAGTATTTAAGTATCTCAAATGCAAGACAAGAAGAAAGTTCGATAGAAAGTAAAACTACCATCTACAGATTCATAATTGACAGCAACAACAGCAACAACAAACCGAAAAAAAGAAGAATCCATAATAAAGTGATTTGTTAGCTTTCGTTGAGTCGCGAGACTCAAAGTAGTTTTTGTTCAAAAATTAATTACCGTGCAATAAATCAGGTGGCAGAAGAGACACACGAGAACGAGACGCACCGCGCACTCAACGGTACTCAGAGCCGGCACACCAGGGGAGACGAACCGACCGGTGTCGGTGCCGCAGTCGCCGCCGTGCCAAGGCCAATTAATTTGAAAGCCCATTGTGCGACTGTGGACGCATTTTCACACATGGTTTCACTGCTTCACTTTCGATCTGATCCGCACCAGATTCACCTCAACTATCCCTGATTATGATTAAATAATTGCGCCGACAATCGTGCACCGACCATCGCGATCAGCACCGGAGGGCCACAGTCGCGGCGAACGAAAGTGTTGTCGAAGTTGGCCGCATGAGATCTGCGTGAGATATTTGAACGAACAAAATAAAATAGAAACCCCCTAGTTTATAAGCCGATAGCTTGCCGCAGTGACAGGCGCGCATAAATACACGGCCGCTTGCGTGCGTGCACAGTACGTGCGTCGTCTTTCATCTCGTGCGAAATTTCAATCGATTAATCACAACCCCGGGTCTCTGAGCGCGCATTTAAATCTGCCCATTGGCCTCGCTGACTCCAGAAATTGTTTAAATTGCGATAACATCTCGACCAGCAGCAGCGGCGGCGGCAGATGTACGAGTATTCAATTCAAGAGCCATTATTCAATGTTGCTGCATCATGTTGCCGCAGAGAGTACGGGAGTACGATACAATTCCGTAAAGTGGTTAATGGGCGACTCCATGCGCCTTCACTCCCGCTCTAGTCCGTTTTAAACGATGAGAAATGGGCGCGGAAGTATTCGATTAGATCCCAAGAAAATATCAGAAATTAACGACGAGATGAAATGTGCTGCAGGGTAGAAGTGAAGCGGGGCCAAAACTCCGCACAAAACGGAGTACGAATATGGTTGCAATTTGTTTTTGCCCCGTAATGACTGTCATTTGATGTCATTAACATTGTCTAGTGATTTATATTAATCTTGTGTTGTTCTTGGGAACGTGTTCTATGTGCCCGTGTGGCAGGGCATTGAATGACGTACTTGTCTTGTTGCGGGCTGGCTGGTGGGTGAGATGTGGGTTCATCTTTAAAGGCTTTTATTTGAATTAATGAGAGTCGCGGGTCAGGGTGTTTATGGGATGATGTTAACAAGCAGGAAGAGATGCTGAGAGTTGCCTTGATGATGGCTTGCCTGGTGCGACCATCAATTTGAATTTATCTAATCGCGTGGAAGACCAATGGGTTCCACATCATTTAACGAGAAGTGATGAACTCTGCATCATGTCAGGAAGAATGTTGGATGAGGTTCACATGACGTGGAAGAAAAAAAACATGGAGTCCCACAAGAGTCTTAGCTTGGACCCCTATTTTTCCGTTCATTGACTTCTATTTTATTTCAGTTCAACAGTGTATCTTTTTGCGAGACAGGACTTCGATGTCACAAAATAAAACATGGAGTCCCCCAAGAGTCTTTGCTTGGAACCCTATTTTTTCCGTTCATTGACTTCTATTTTATTTCAGTTCAACGGTGTATCATTTTGCGAGACAGGACTTCGATGTCACAAAATAAAACATGGAGTCCCCCAAGAGTCTTTGCTTGGAACCCTATTTTTTCCGTTCATTGACTTCTATTTTATTTCAATCCAATAGTGTATTATTTTGCGAGGCCGGACTTCACAAATTCAAATTTAATTTAAAAAGCTTCGCCACAGGGTGCCACCAAAGAACCCTGCAAAAACCAATAAAACGATCATCAGCATGAAATTGCTTCACATCCTGTAATCGTTGTCGTTGTTTATGGCAGCAGCAAATAAGTTTTTTTAAACATCACATTGCTATCAGCGGGTCAGATTGCCTGAAAACATGCCTTGCGTTTTAATGATTAATTAATGGGGACATCCACCTCCATTGACGAGCTGAGTCAGGCAAAACAAACGAAGTGCATGTCATTGCCATCCAAAATGCGTTAGTTGACTTGACGTCATCGGAGGGATGGAGGGAATTTTCGATACTTCTGATTTTGAGGAATCGGTGAATTTATTTAAGAAGCTCCTTCAACCATTATATAAGACGCTTGGCCAGGATTGAGTGGATAGGGAATGTAGAAATCTCAAATTCAGTCGAAGTAGTAGTCCCAGCGTTGGAGAAGACGAGGTTGAACTTCGATATCTGAGATCTTTAACGCTCAAATGACGTTATCTGGTAGGGATACAGTCTTCGGAATGACGAAAACATGGCCGCGAAGATATCAGCTCAGTGTGCAAATCCTACAGACGTATATTCCTGCCCAAAATTGTCTATAAATTGGTTTCCAGTGTACTGTGTGAATGTCTAAAGCCATTTTGGTACACATACAGACTGATCGGCAAGTTTCATTACGGCTTTCAGACGCTCAAAATCGTATTAGGAGTTGATGGTTATTCGAATTCCGAATAAAGTTTATTAAAGTTTATTTATTTAAATAAAAGATATGTACATTCATTTGTACATAATTTTTCGTCTTCTTTTTTATTTGGCGCTAAAGTCCGGGGCGGACCTGTGCCTCAACCAACAAGACTCTCCTGCTACCACGGTCTCTGGCTAGATGCCTCCAGTGTCGCATGCCAAGTTGGTTGAGGTCCTTCTCCACCTGGGTGCGCCACCTTAAACACTGGCGGCCTCTGTTGCGTTGTCCCACGGGTTCGGAGTCGAAGAGTCTTCGGGCCGGAGCTGAGTTCTCCATACGCTCTACATGGCCTAGCCATCTTAGGCGTTGGATCCGAAGACGCCTGATAGACTCATGTCGCTGTACAGCTCGTACAGTTCGTGGTTAAATCTTCTCCTTCAGAAACCGTCAACGCAAACTGGACCAAAGATCGCACTCAGAGCTTTTCTCTCGATGAGACCAAGGACTTCCTTATCCGCTTTTGAGATTGTCTTTTGAGCAGGACTGGGATGATCAAGGTCTTGTATAAAGTAAACTTGGTCCTTCGAGAGATGGCTCCACTACTCAATTGCCTCTTGAGCCCATAGAAACAGCGATTGGCAAGAGTCACTCTGCGTGCCTCGAACAACAAATCCACATCCAAATAAGCGCCTCTCCCTGTTGCAATCACCGTAGTAGATGTCGCATTTTCTCATCATCTTTTTCCCCGGCGCATTCCACCGCACTTCCTGGATTGCGGTAATGTCTGCTTTGTAGCAGTCCAAGACCTCCGCGAGTTCTTCGGCTGCACGTGGTCTGTTAAGGGACCTAACATTCGACGCGCAGAACCGAAAATCGTCCTTGAATCGTTTGCTGGGTTCGCAAACATTAATTTCGTCCGTATTCATCTTTTTTAGTACTCAATATTTAACTTCAAATTAAAAAGATTAATTTAGAATATTTCCAGATTTTTCTTAAAAACTATAGGATGTGGGGGATGATTTCATGGGAGTGTGGAAAAATAAGGAATGATTGCACTTTTAAAATGTTTGTGATTCGATATCGATTTAATATCAGAAGGTAAAGAGTGCCATAGTCTAGCAGTATGAATGAAAAATAAACGCGATGAATTTAAAAAGTTATTGCGATAAGTTATTAGATTAAGTGACCTGTTTGAGCGAGTTAAAAAAAGCCTGTTGAACAAATACTCCGGACTACGACTGTGAATCAATTTGTGCAGGAAGATACAGTTCCTGGCGTTAATTTACTCTTGGATACTGCACGCCAGTAAGTCCCTGATAGAAGCAAAGATATGCTGAAGAGAATCGGACCAAGTATAGAACCCTGCGGAACACCTTGTTCAACTTCTTAAAGACAGGAATGACTCTGAAAAGGTTTGGCCAGATGCAATTGAACATCAGCAGCATACAAGTGTACTGAGCAATGCTTTCACACGGAAGGTAAATCATTGATGAACATGCAGAAGAGAATCGGACCAAGTACTGAACCCTGCGGAACACCTTGTCTAAAAGACAGGAATGACTTTGACCCATTACTAATCTTTGTGATCTTCCTGAGAGAAAACTCCTCACTAATCTAACCGCTCTACCACTGAAAGCAAAGTAATTCTGAAGCTTCCAGCACAAAATATTATGGTTTACTTTATCAAAAGCCTTAGAGAAATCCAGCAGACATAAAAATGGGAGATGGATTTTCAGACATAAAAATGGGAGATGGATTTTTTGTCATAAAAAGACCGTATGTTTAGTTTAGTTAGTGAATGGTGCAGTTGGTAGAGTGCCTACCCCCCCTGTTCAGGACCTCGTTGTACACGGCACCGAGGGATACGCGCCAAAACTGGCGCAAGTTCGGCATAGTTCATCCGCAAGGTCGGCCGTTAGCCGTGAAAAGTGAAGTTAGATATCTAGGCATTTGGCTGGATCAATATCTGTATTTTGACAAACATATAGATATTGCTCTGACGAAAGCCAGAAAAGCTTTTGCTGCGGCAAGGAGGTTGTTTTTCAGCAGCCAACTTGATACCAGAGTGAAGGTAATCTGCTACGTGGCCCTCGTACGGCCAATTATGGCGTACGGTTGTCCTTTGTGGTTCAACGTGAGTCCTTCCCAGATGATGGAAAAGATGAGGTTGTTCGAGAGGCAGTGTCTTAGGAGCTGCCTCTGTCTGTATCGTACACCCGAGTCTGAGTACAAGAAGTACTGTCCTAACGAGGTCCTGTACAACGAGGCAAACTTGAACAGGATAGATAATTTTATTATTGAGTTGATCAGAAGGCACATTGCACGAGCTATGACTTCTTCGAACAGTCTGATCTTTGGGGCTTACTACCCAAACGCTATGTACCATGAAAGAGTGCGCCTCAACGGCCTAAGGCATTCCCCTATCTCGATCAAATTGGCCTAATACAGGATACGGAGGGATGCCCGCTGATCTTCCATCTCGTACGCCGAACAGTGGACAGGCGACTCCAATATGAGCCGGATGTCGCTCGCAGCCACGAGGATCTCCTCCGATTCAGTAGAGCGATCTCTACTCGGGACAGGAGAGAATGTGCCAGAGAACGGCACTTTTATTGGTGGTTGCACCAGAACCGTTCTCCGCCGGCGTTGGCTCTTCCAAGCGGCGAGACAGTTGACCATGGTGGCCAACTTGCATACAATTTAAGTTAGTTTAAGAGAAAAATCAAAAGAATCCACAAAAAAAGTGCAAAAATGTACATATACATAACATATACGCCCAGGTGCACATGTCGGTCTCTTACGGACATATTTAAGGTAGTTTTAAGGTTATGTTTGGTTAAGTTAGGTTAAGGTATTATTAAGTTTGTTTTAAGTTTTTTTTTTCATAGGTTAGCTACGTTAAAGCAAGTTTTCAAGTTTTCTTGGTAATTAAAATTAATAAAATACTGTCTATAGATACTAAAAAAAACGTTGTCCAAGCCGAAAGGCATACATGTATACATAAATTAGAATAGCTGAGAGTAGTCGCATAGGGTAAGTTGAAGTATATTTTGTCTAGCAGTAAGTTAATTTAATTTCAATAAAACCCAAATTACAAAAAAAGAGTGCCTACCCCTGGTTAGCGGGATCCCTGGTTCGAATCCCAGTAAACGCAAAGTTAATACGCTTTTATCTGGATTTCAAATCAGTTCCAGTCACCATTTGCCGTTGGGATCAAATTCACGGCACTGTCAGTGGAGTAGTCCCTCAGTGGTAGTAATCTGACTATGGGTGTCACAAGGGCCCAATATGGTCTTAGTGTGCTGGTGCATGCACTAGCCACCCGCCTACCTAACCCTAACCTAGTTTCAAACGTAGTTTTCTGTCGGAACCACTTTATCCGTCCTTATTTTTATATAAGAAAACATTAGCTTTTCACATTCACTGTGTGAACATACCCCCTTGCAGAATCACGACTCATGGCATCTCGTTCTCTCGGAATGACAGGTCTAGTGGTACGTTCACATCTCAACACCTCTCACCTGCTGTTGAATTTCATTCAACGCGTATCAATGCAATTCAGTTCAGACCTTGTCCTGTTATGTTGATTGCTCTTAACTCTTTGGAATCTGATATTCCTGTTGAAGAGGTGAAATTGATATTCCTTCGGATCGCAGCAGACATAGTTTGTGTTCCCGTGACGATCGAAATTCTTTATCCGAACAAGTATTGATCTAGATTGTCGGCCAAATCACCAACCAATGCCGTTGGTTATGAAGATTTCCCGATTTATTGACACGGCATGCGCATAAATGTCTGTTCATTCACCGCAAGTGTGCTTAACTTTCAACACCTTATCCACCAAAGATCTCTATCTGCTCGAATGCTGCATGCGGCGTGTCAATACGACTATACTACAGATGCCCAGATCGTGAAGTGAGTAACCACTTGTCATAAATCAGAAAACTGTTCCTATCTAGTTTTCCCGTTGCTCGTGATGTGATTCAAGAGATTCTCGAATGCAAAATGTGATCGCCGAATAAGATGAATGATTAGCTGACCTTTGCTGCGCTCTGATCAACAACAACAAATGCTGGCAGTCATCGTCGCGTTCCAAGTCATTTCGATAATTCAATTGAAATCTCGGCCCGATACGAAGGAGGTGCATTTTTAGACTCCCGACTGCCACGAGCATTTGGACTCCATCCATCATAATTAGTTTTTATGTGTGGAGCACTTAAAATTCCACCAGTCATCGAACGGGGATGCAGTAGCCACCGCAGCAGCCACCACACCACAACCACCGCCACACTGTCGTGTCAGTCCAACAGATCAAATCCACTCTTCTAATTCGATTAATTTACAAGTAATTTACGTTTTCCATTTTAATGCACTTCACACCACGCTGGAAAAGCGGCGATGAACGCCATTTAATAGGTTGACCTCAAATCCCATGCACCATGCACGCTGCCGAGAGTTGGAGTTGGGGTTTAGAGAGGAGTCTTTTCTCTTCAATGTCCGGTCAATGGATTTGAATTCATTTCGTTTTATCGCCGCTTCCCTCCGCCGTATCGAAGACAAAAGAATCCACCGACGATGGTCGGCAATGGCGAAAAAGGAGGTTAAAAGATTTCTGCATCGACAGTGCCGCTACCGCTCTAGAAAAACAGAAGAGATGAAGAAAAAAAAAAACGCTGCAACGACTCTCCCCATGTAGCACACATGTTGGTGGAAGCGGTAAAGGAAAACGCCAAGATTAGCGCGCACGCCACAGCAAACAGAAAAGCCGCGCGGCGCACTCCCATCATAGCCGTCGATAGCCAGTCGCCGCGGCTGCCATCACCGCTGCGGCTCTGCACTCAGCTCGTTCGGACGTTCCGCATCGTCTTTCACAGATAGTCATAGACCCCGACAATGGAATTGGGTCTTTGAAATGCAAATCTCTCATTCGGTGGCCAATGTGATATGCTACGGAGGCACCCAGTGTCCCACCAGAAAATGGGGAAAAGTGCCGAGAGATTTTCCGCCAAAAGAAAACCTCGCCATGCAGACGTTGTTTAAATGCAAATCCCATTCCGAACGAAGGAGATGCATCTAAGTACGAGTATCTTATGGAATAATGAGTTCGAATAATGCTTCAGTTGCGCGCGCTATTGTGTGTGTCTGTTTGTCTGGGACGTGGTTGCTGCCGCCGCTTCTTCTGCTGTTGAAAGTTTAATTGTAATCAGATTTGTTTGCTCGGCGGTGAGTAGAGGAGGCTGTTGCTGCGACAGCCACGACAGAGGGGTGCCTCTGGGTGCAGTGAAACAAAAGGAATTTTATAAGATGATCACGGATTAAATTAGTGTGTCTGTAATGTGTTGTGCTGTGCTCATTGAAGCCGGTGAAACTAGTGCACAAGATGATGCTGGCGATGGAGAGAAGCGTATGGCGTTGTCTCCGCCGCTGCCGCTGATGACCTCTGCTACGGTATATTGTTGCAGTTGCAGCAAGAATTTGAGATTTCTATTAGCAGACGCGAGGAGAAAACAGAGAAACAATAACGCTTGTGGCTCCCTCTCTCTCTTCAAACGGCGCATCGAGGGTTGCTCAATTTATCGCCAGATTACTTCCGCATTTAACTTGAGGAAATTAATTTTCTCGTGAACTTGTAGGGGAATCAGTTTGAGCTGAACATATGCGAACTTCATTTCCTTGATGGTAGATAACACTTGTAGAACTTACTACTGCCCTTCTTGTGGGAATCTGAGTTTATTGACTGGTGGAAATGAGACATTTGTGGTGCTGATGGAATCTGCTGTGTCAGTAAATTAAGGAATTCGCGTGACTGATGATGAGTCTAGCAAAAATATGCATTCTTTGACAAGGAATATTAGATCCTGAAACACAATAGTGCGTTGCGCCAGCCGACTTCATGTTGCGTTGAAAAGATTACTCAATTTATCAGCTATTCTCTCTCTCTCTCTCTCTCTCTCTCTCTCTCCCTCTATCTCTCTTTCTTTCTCCCCCCTCTTTCTCTTTCTCTCTCTCTCTCTCTCTCTCTCCCCCCTCTCTCTCTCCCCCCCCCCCCTCTCTTTCTCTCTCTCTCTCTCTCTCTCTCTCTCTCTCTCTCTCTCTCTCTCTCTCCCTATCTCTATCTCTCATCTACCAGAAAAAATATTGCCGGCCTTCAGCATACACTCATTTGAAATGACTTTTGCCGTTAAATTATTTTTGATCAGATGTTTTCATTTCTCAACTGACAGTTGACACAAAATGCTCTCACTTCGGAAGAAAACTCTCAATTTGGGAAAAAAATCTCTCTCACTGCGCACCCCTCTGTCAAAAAATATTCAACATAATGAATAATAACGTGCGATGGACTTACGTTTTACGTTTTCTTACGATCCTCTCATCTCTCTCATTTTTCACCAACGCAGGCCGACGCTGTATTTTGTGCATGGCCATTAAATTGTGTGCGTTGAAAGCCAACGCCAGCGCAAACGCACTATTGTGATTCAGGCGTTAGAGATTTCAAGCAACAAAAAAAAATCTGTTTACGTTATCCGATGTTCACGTTATCGACAGTCTACTGTATATTCAATTAATTTTGGGGCTTAAGGGCTCCGTTTACCTACTGGTTTCGGCATTCACCTTCGTTGCCTGACTAAAGTTCTCTAGGAAAGGTTTTCTTTAAATAATCAGTCCTTATTGTTGTCAAGAAAGGAACCCCAGTCCGACTTAGATACCTTAAAAAAACATTTCTATTGAATTGACTTTCTTCCCCTCACATCTAGATGAATAAAAACACCTTCAAAGAGCCATCAAACTAGGCCACCACCTGGGTCGTGTGCTCCCGCGTGAGCTCCTCACTTCACTTTCTCCTGTTTAAACATTTAAAAGTTTAACAACTGCGATCGCATGCACACACAAAGGATGTGAACCGAACACATGAAGTGTTGATCTCGTATACTCCTCGCAGCCATTGTTTGTAAACAATTCACCGAACAGCTCAAACAATGTAATCTCCACCGGTCTGTCCTTTGTTTCGCAAGACCAAGTACTCACGCACACACGCCCCCGATGGACCACAGTACAAATCATTCATCGGTTCAAAAAACAATCCGAAACCTCTTATCGTTTTCAAAACTTTACCGATTCGACGGATGTGTCAAATCACACGATGATCTGCGGAGGAGGGGCCGTGATTGTTTTAACCTCCAGCAACCCCTTGAGATATTGAATTACAAATTTTCACACGCTCGTTGTCAACCATTGAAAGCAGTACACCCCTGCCCAAACACACACACACACAGCCGTTCACAAAAATCAGTCGATTACACTTGTGCCGATGGAAATCTTGTGAGTCGCTGGGGTTTCATTCATAAAATTCCGTTGTGGAGACAAGGAAACTATTTTTAGACCCTGGACCAGGAGGCGGAGTGAGAGTGAGCGAGTTCTATTTGAGTCCCATCCCGACTGATTTCGGTTCGATGATTACTTAAACAATGTGCCCCGTTGTTGCTGGTAATTGTATAACAATTGAGTGTCTTTTCATATTTTTTTGTTTTTGTTTCACTCTTTATGCGCGCAAATTGTGAAGGGGGCGATGGCGAAGTGGGGAGGGCGGCTCTGTGTAAGAATGGATTGGGATTAAATCGATTTATTGGTTGTACATTTTTCGTTTTCACGGTTTGGAGAACGGAAGGAACAGAGTGGGATTTGAGGAAGCAAGAAGAGTGCACTGTGGTAATGCCTTGTTTTTGTCGAATTTTTAAATTAAGGGTGATGTTAAATTCGAAAATAAAATAATGCCACTGTCTACGTTGGACCTGCGCTTAGCTTTTACAGAAACGGCACGCATTGTGCGGGTTGTTCTTCCCTCACAAGTGGGGAGTGTGGAAAGTGAAAATTCAGTATATTTCAGAAGACAAACGCAAATCCCATATTCAACGGTGCGATGTACATACAGTACAGTTGCGGAAACATGAACGGCTCTATAAGATGAACAATTCGGAATGTTAAACTAATTTGACAACTTTCTTCCGGGCTACAATCTACCATGGAGCAGTTTTTTAAGAAAAACTTCTAAGTTAGTCTATTTTTAAACCTTTTATGAACAACTATTCTTTTTGTTGGTTTTTGTTTGTTTATTTGAAAAAAGTTTAAATGTTTCTTGGTATGAAAATATGAACGGAGCCTGTTTTATATCTGTTCATCTTTCTAAGACTCTACTATATTTCGGTTCCATTTTGTTATGATGAAGCTGTAGCTTACAAGTTTCAGTTTTGAGAAAGCTTAGGCAAAGACAGTGCCAGCCCGAAAATCGTACCAATCTGTCACTCGTTGTGCAAGTTTGTCTAAAATTTTTGTTGGAAGGTCACAAATTTTTTAGTGAACGGTTGCGGTAGCTATTTCTGGATTCCATTCCCGACAAGGAAGGTGAAACGCCCTAGCACACGTAATGCGTCTCACCTCCCCTGCAGACCCATTTCACTCACCTCCCGTGCAGACCCATTTCACTTGTAGCTCCGACATTGTTATGCAAAGAGCAACTTAGGGGACAAATCCGAGTGTATGCTGTACTTGTTCTCACGGCTTGGTTCCATTTGCTTATAGTTTCAGTGATGGATAGCTCAAATTCAGGAAAGCTACACCAAAACATTGGACTGTTGCACAATCTTGATTAGTTTTTTGGATGACATCATAGTTACTTCTTACAAATGTCAGACACAACCCATTTTACAATCTCATTCCGCAAAGAGATGTAATTTTGAAATAGAATTTAAGACATATCGTCCCTTCAACCTCCAACCTTCCTACTGACTGACCTTTCAATCTTCACAGCGGGTTCCCTGATTTTTATATCAACGGAACCAATTATTGCGAATTCCAAAAATTCAACAGAAAGTCTGATACTCACAAAATAAACCTGATGTTCCGCAAGGCTCTGTTTTGTCGCCCGTATTTTTTTTTCAATTTTCCGGTTGTTATTCCGAAGAGTCTTCGATTCCGAACCCGTGGGACATCGTAAAAGAGGATGCCCGCGTTTAAGGTGGCGCACCCAGGTGAAGTAGGACCTGAACCAACATGGCGTGCGACACTGGAGACAGCTAGAAAGAGAGTGTGCTAGTGGAGAGGCTTGTTGGTCGAGGCCCAGGTCCACTCCGCACAGTAGCGTCAAATAAAGAAAAAGAAAGGTGATTATTCCTATCAAAGTGAGTTCATATTTAGCTAAACGTCTCTCTCTTTCATGTGACTAGGTTTATAAAACGACGTGCATTGAACAAGGGATTCGAAAACTCCGAATTAACGCTTAGTCTGGTACAAATTGAGTTAATTTTCCATGAACAATGGGTCGTGATGCACTTCTCAACCGATTGTTTTCATATACACGACGACTACGCCCATAAAATCTATAACATGTTCCACTTATTCCCGTGATTTTTGGGTTTGAACCACACCCAGCATGGGATGTCAGAATATAGCCACTGATGAAGCTTTCACATAAGTGCCACAACGCCTAGGAATATTGGCCATTTAAGGTAAGTTTTGCTATTTTCCGACCGAAATCTCGAGGTTACATTAAATTTCCGATGTTTCGCCATACATTTTCAGGGTTTCGAAGTCTCGCGCTTTTGGCGAAAGCTAGATCAAACCCCTTTGAGTTTAGACGGAGTTTCAAAATCTCGCGCATTCGACGAAAGCTAGTTAAAACCCCTTTGAGTTCATCCAACCGTGAGAAGTTCATTATTCCGAACAAGCCTAAGTGGACTTTTGTTTATTTTGATGTTAATTTTCTCATTTCTCTTCCTCTCTATTTTCTGGTATATTTCCAGTCACCAAACAGCTGTTTTGTGGGCCACTTCGAAATTGACAGCTAATGACATTTGAAAACACTTTCAACTCGGCGGGAACGGACTTATTGAGGTTTCATTAAAAGTTCATCCAAACCTCGCGATTTCGGTTCAGTGGGAACAAAGAATTACATGAAACACAATTTATGAGAAAATAAGGCAGTCCTTTTAGCCCTTAATAAGAATTATTACCAAATTCAGTAAAGTGAGTGAATGTCTGTTCCACTTGAGGGATATATTTCAGTGTGATTTTTGGTCTAACAGGTTAGCCTATGTTAACATGCGATTCTCTGACAAATGGTGCAACAAAGAACGGGGGTCTTTTAAAAATCTAGCGGTGGGCATTAGAGCACAGCCACATGCAAATATTCTACTGTCCGTCTTAGGCAAGTCACAGAGGTCGACCATGGATAAGGTGGCGCACGAAAGTTAAGCAGAACCTGTTTTCCATAACTGTCATTATTTTTAAATGACTGAGTGTCTTAACACTGAACAGTCTTACCCTCGTGATATTCAGGCTTTCTCTCCGCTTGCTTGTTACCGTGAGTGCGTGATAGCGTCGTCACAAGTTAATTATAATAGTTATATGTGTGATTCTAGAGCCCGTAAGTGGGCTAGGGTCAATCTTCACAGCAACCACTAGTGGTGTATGAGCTTTTCTCTCACGAGGGGAATGGACCTATAGTTTATTGCAGACTCCGAACGGCCAAATTTAAGAAGCCTTTTCTAGACAGTTATTATTTATTTTATTTGTTATTTTTTTTTATTTAATTATTTTTTTGTTGCACCGGCCGAGAATCTAACCCTGACAGCGAGGTTAAGTTGCGTTATGGACCGCGCACATATTCACAACCCACTTACAGACAAACCAAAATCCTCGCTTATATCTTCCACTAAAATTTCAGGATAAATAGACCGTCTCTGCACGCATCTCCACAAAAGAACACGTCGGAGACCATCAATAAAACCGATCCCCAAACAATGTTACCACCTTACCGACTCAGTTGCAACTGGATCAGTGGCTAGGGGAGAGCAGACTAAACTAGCACTAGAACATGACCTCATCACTCACATAGTATCGAAATCGCACCACTTTCGACGCGCAACTAATCGAACCAAGCCAAGCCGTTAAAAGCTTAATAGACAGCTGATCCAGTTCTACGGTCGCGTTTCATGCCACATATCCAGACAAACGGGTTCAATTTGGCCACACTCCATTCAACAAGAACAATCACCAACCACAACTTTCCACAAACTTTTCCATCACCACCTCGGCCAGAACACAGAACTTTTGCCACTTTCAGGTTTTCGCCCAATTGTCCGGGTGACATTTCTCCTCCCATTATTAAACCGCTTTGCATGCATAAAAAGGTCAACGGACAAAGCCAAAAAAAAGCTCGAAAATCTGCATAAATTGACAGCAAGCGTCGTTTCGAAGCTCACTCTGCATTTCTCCATCGAATCTGAATATGAAAAGCCATTTGAATCGACTTGCAGCAACGACTTACCTTGTAAACCTCCGAAAAGAAACCCGATCCGATTTTTTCCTTAATAAAATCATCCACTGAATACAATGCTGAAACTGCTGTCTTTAATGCTCTGCACGATGGTCCGGTGACAAGGCGATCCGACGATATGGCCCGCGCAACCGGTGGCGGCGCTTGGCCGATGACGCCAAGACTGCCATTGCAATTAACGATGCTGGTGCCGCCGACCGACGCCGATGGCGGACCAGGTCCACTGTGTTGATTAAGATTCATTATTATCAGCTTTGGAGTAAACTCGAGAAGTATTTGCTCATAACTTTTTCAACTATTCACTTGATTTCCACCCCGATTCTTCGATCTCCGAACGAAACTTGGTAATTCTTTGCTTTTTTCCTTCTTTTTCTTTGTAATCTACTTTTTGAATAAATTAATTCTTACTTTTGATAAACAGAACAAAATTTGGCACACACTTCACTTGTGATTGTGATCAAAATTAAACTGAGAATAGATATGTATTTAGGGAATAAATATATTTCACTTGGATTTGTTTGTAGAATTGGCAAGCGGTTTGCTTATTTTTTTCCGGAAGAAGATGTAGACGGTGCTTTTAGAGTTTGTCTGAAAAGAAAGAGAGAGAAAGACAATTATTAGACAAGGTTGAATAAATTAATAAAATATATTAGTGTCATAAGGGTGTCTTCAATTGGAAAAGTTAGGACCCTAACAAGTTTCGAACAAAAATGGACCTCGACAGGGGTGCGTCTTGTCACCTATTCTTTTCATTCTCTACATCTATATTTAATAGAGTTTGTTGGTTGAACGCGTTAATACCGAAATTTGGTTTGAATTGAAAAATTCTTTTTGTGTTGGATGGTTCAGTTATCGAGGATGGCTTCAGGCTTTATATCATCACTCTGCGACCAATAGGAGCGGTTCACCAATGAAAAATGTTACAAAAACGGGAACAAATTGTTCCTCTTCGAGAGCTTCCGTTGCGTGCGTGGCGTAAACGGTTTAAGAAACGCAAAAATCACATATGATGGAATTGTTCCTGTAAGTTTTCTTTTTGTTCCTCCAGATCTTAAAAAAAAAATTACGTGACAGGATATGTCTATCTTTTAAGATAGATCCACTATAACCATCTTTATGGCAATCAAATTTGATCGAAATGAATCCATTATTTGCGAAGGAGTTGATAATCACGCGGACGGAGTCTTGGGCAACAGCTAGTATTAAATGTATAGAATGAATGTTGAAGCGCAACCGAGGCGGAGAATATTCCACATTGCCAGAGTTTAGGGTCGTCTTCTCTTTGCAGATGACTTAGTTGTCACGGAACTCCATCGCTGTTTGTGCTGATGTGGTGGAATGAATGTTGTAGTGTCTGAACTCTGCAACTTCACTAGCTGTCAACATGACATTTACCATTTGACGATCTGACAGAAAATCATTGGCAGTGGAATGAATGGTGTAGTGTCTGAACTCTGCAACTTCACTAGCTGTCAACATGGCAGTTACCAATTGAAGATCTGACCGAAAACCTCTGGCGGTGGAATGAATGTTGTAGTGTCTGAACTCTGCAACTTCACTAGCTGTCAACATTGCAGTTACCAATCGAAGATCTGACTGAAAACCTCTGGCGATGGAATGAATGTTGTAGTGTCTGAACTCTGCAACTTCACTAGCTGTCAACATGACATTTACCAATCGACGACCTGACCGAAAATCTTTGGCGGTGGAATGAAAGTAGTAGTCTCTGAACTCTACAACTTCACTAGCTGTCAACATGACAGTTACCAAATGAAGATCTGACAGAAAATCGTTGGCGGTGGAATGGATGTTGTAGGTTCTGAGCTCTGCAACTTCACTAGCTGTCAACATGACAATAACCAATTGAAGATCTGACAGAACATTTTTGGCGGTGGAATGAATGTTGTAATGTCTGAACTCTGCAACTTCACTAGCTGTCAACATGCCAGTTACCAAATGAAGATCTGACAGAAAACCTTTGGCGGAATTTAGTCTAAAACTCCCGCTCACATAACGGGTGCCAATTCTTCGCAGTTTTTTTTTCTTACTTTTTTCTTTTATATATTTTCTTTACTTTTTAAAATCAAATAATACAGGAATTAATCACTTGTATAAGTTGAACATCTTAGAGGTCAACATAAACAAGCTTCGGACCGAGATTATGGTAATTTCTAGCACTCCTGCTCAATGCATAGTCTTTTTTACGAATGATTGGAGGGAAATTGCTGAGCTTGCAGGAATAATCAAGTTCTCAAATTTTGAAACAGTTTGGGTGATCTGTAATCAGCAAGGTGTCAAAGCCGAGTTAGGGGCTTTCAATTCAGTATTTGTTCCAACTCTCACCTATGTTCATGGTCGTTGGGTAATTACCGAAATAATAATAACGGGCAAGCTGCCAAGTTGGTGTTTCTTCGTGTTGTGAGAAATACGGCGTTGCGCGAGGAACACATTGCTAAGCAGATGCTTCTTCGAACGGAAAGGGCTATGATTCGATGGTTTGGTCACATGGCACGATAGTCACGGTCACTACGACTTTCAAGGCGAACGCTTGGCAGACCCAGGACTAGCTGGTTGAACCAAGTACAAGAACTCGCCTGGTTGAACTTGGACATAGCTCCTGATGAATTAGATTCGATGGCGAAGGATGAAGGGGCGAAGTTGAGGTCTCTCGCTCACATAACGGGTGCCAGATCTTTGCGCCCGCGACGCCTTTGGTGGAACATTCATTGAGGACGATGATGTTTGAACGGAAAATTCATTGGGACCTTAACATTTGGCATTGAGACCTTAGCAAGCTTCCTCCTTTTACACAAACAAACTGAGACCTGCCTCACTTTCAACGCTACACTGTCAATCGAAAGATCGTCACGAACTTTTACACTCATTTCACTCCTTTAAACGTAAAAATAACTTACATTTTTTACGAGTTTGTTCCAAATTTAAAAAAGTTACTTAATTCATTATAAAATCTACTGGAACAAGGAATGTGTGATCAATAATGGGTGATATTTTGCTGTTCGGTTTGTCAGTGTTATTTTCAAAGATGACAGATAGAACAATTCATCGATAATTTCAAACTTTTTTTGACATAAATGCAAGCTGAACCAGTGTCAAGTCCAAATGAAGTATTACCGAGATGCCCGACTTCTATCTCTCTTGTCCCTCAAAATCATTGACAACTGTTTTATATAACGGTTTCATAGACCAAATTGACCAATCAGAGGACGGAATTTACTTTATTTCGTGAATAACCGTCAAAAATTCATGAATATCTGTCAAAAAGGCACTCAAATTCGTCGGCCATATCGGTAGTACTTCATTTCTGATTCAAACAAAGATTCCAACACTTCACTAAGTAGACTCAACACAAAGACATTTCGATGTAACTGGGTTTTGGTACTGACTTCTGCATTCTCTTTGCCACTCAAAACGTCCGCTGAAAAGAATAATTTTATGGCTTTCGATCAATTCATTGTCAATCCATCTTATCGTCAAGTTGGTCGCAAGAAGTTAACGATGCACCAAAAATTAAGTTAAATTAGCTGTCAGCTGTCAAATTGGCAGTGGCATGTAAAAGTGTTGCCAATTCGAAGGAACAAGCTCTTAAAATAATAATCTGAGATTATCCAACCAGTCAGTACTCTGATAAGTTCGTCACTATCGAGGTTTACAACAACTGTACTGTCGATTGAAAATGCGCTCCTTCTTTGCCATCAGTGACTGTGGCTTAAGACCGACCTTAAATGGTTGAATTGAATCATAAAATTTGCAATTCTCAACGAAAGGAGGGTGCCTCAAAATTGAATAATATTCTTTCGCACAACCTCATCAACGATGTAAAACTTTCCCTCCTCGTTTCATTGCACGCATCGAATAGACTTGACGATGCTGTCTGTTGTATTTACCCTTGAGGCTATAAGTTAATTTGAGTTGTTTCAGTTTATAGACCACAATTCGCTACACGTTCTGCTCTCATTGAAGTTATAGCTTAATAAAAATAAATTCAAATACCGCAGATAAGATATCCAATCCCTCCCTATCAGGACTTATCTTCTTTTCCATTCACTATCTTATCGTCCAATGACGCAAACGCAATTGTGGTCTTGTGGTTTCGTGCAAAAAAACACACAATTACAGCGCAACAATTGACAGGCTGTCAAGATAATTTCCTGGCAAGTGCAAATTTACATACGCTTCCGCCGCCTGCCACGAGGTCTGCACGAATCACTTGTGACACCCCGAATCCGAATTCATGCGCCTAATGACTTAAATTGTGATTCAATGACTTGATCTGGTTCAGGCCGATATCGAATTGCAAAACAAACTTGATTATGGAGGCTTTTTGTTTGAGCGCAACAACGACGACGACGCACGGGGGGATCTTGTAACTTACCCACGACGAGTGGCACTTTTGGAACGAGACTTACATGTAATCTGGCCCACAGCTGACGCCACTTGCGCCTGGGATTGGAGTTGTTTGTGAAGGGCTTCGCGATGGGTGCTTAACGAGTGATGAAAAGTGATGAGGTTGTTAACATGGTTTTCCTCCTTTCCTCGGATATTTTCTTCGAGTGCACACACGCTCTCAGGGCTGAAATGCCCTCAAGTCGGAGAGTATTTATTTTTCCATTTCTACCGTTCGGATGTTACAATTTACTCAGTCGCGTAATCATTTGCTCGTGATGGCGGCTTATGGGACTGAAGGGTCTGTGTGGACAGTGTTTGAAAGTTGAACGATTACGGGGCACGTAGTTGTTGCGTAGTTTATGGAATTTGTTTTCGAGAAGGGAGAGATTAAATTTTGACTTTCACAAAGTTTGCTGCTGTATGTCGTAAACAGAGTGAAGGCTGAGATTCTCTGAATGTTTACCGCAAATCGCATCAGGCGTTGTTTTTTTTTTTAAACAGTGCCTGCTTTGATACGCGAAATATACATTTGCATGTTTACTTTGACAATCCAGAACTGTCAAAACTTGCTCCCTGCCACTTCAAATAGGCGACGCCTTTGTTGATGTTTGCCAAATGACGGAGAAGACCATGAGACTGTAGTAGGTGGGTCGAACAAAGCAGGCTTTTTGTTTCAAAACAAGTGTTGTTCAAACTAAAGATGAAGGGAACGTAACGAGTTGAGGTAACGATTAGGGCTGTTTAAATTAAAATGAAATAAATGTTTGGTAAACCAAGACTCATTCCATGCGATAATATGAGTGTTGTCGGAGGCGACAGTTTCATTTGCAGTTCAGCTAGGACTTGGGCAACGGGACTTACAATGGTCACTTATAATGAACATAGGAAGACTTAGGTCAACTTAAGTAAACGAGAGAACACAAAGAAATAATACAAATTGACCATAATAACCACTTCAACCAGTTTCGTTGAGTTTCGTTCAGTTTTACATTCTTAAGTGGAGGCGAAATGAATTGCTCTTTTGGTACGTAAATGACAGTTCCTGTTGAAATGTTGTTCTCATGAATTTGAACGAAATGTCTTTTTTTTTTAATTCACTAAAGTCAGTTGCGATTGGCTTCGATTTCTTAACTGAGGCGTATGAAACTTGTGAAAAGATGAAATCACTTCACTTCTCCCAAAGCAGTTTGTTATTCATCTAATGTTGGTCGTGTCGTAAACTGCAGCCCAATTAAGCTTTGATGGCTTAATAAGCTGCAGTATATCCGGAGAAGTGCGGATAATTCCGCGAAGAGATAGAAACCAGAGGTCACAGTAATATTCGACGCATATACAAACAAGCCAAAACTTCCAAGAGGCCGACATCAACTCAGATCATCTGCTTGTAGCCGAAGTGGGAACTCGCCTATCGAGAGAACAACGTAGTCGAGGAAGAACACTACGGATTGAAGTGGGTAACAGTCAAAAAGGGACTGCAGGGACATTTTCCGATCGTATCCTCCGGAAACTCTCGAACGCACAAACTAGAGAGAAAGATTGGAGACGTTGTTAAGAAGCAATCAAAAAATATGTCACTGCTGTGCTGAATTTTTCGACGCCAGCAAAGAAAACGCGATAGTCTGACAACGAGGACAAACGGGCACATGCGCTGTTATCCTTTTTCCAGAAAATTCAGGAGAAAACTTAAACCACTAGAGGCACAATCTTCCAAAAGTCCGTACAAGTGTGCATTTATGGTCTACTTGATTGACACACAGAACCGTCAGAAGGTGGTAGGACTGAGATGGAAGCGGGACTAACGGTGAGCAAGAGAAAAGGTAGATATACTTTTGCGTTAGTCAAGGACTTCCATGATTGCCCATATTAAACGCGTTTCTTAGGCGCAAAATGCCAATGCGACCACGTAATAGACGCCGTCCAAGAAACGGATGGCGCACACAAATGGAAAAGGACCTCTGCCAACTTGTCGTGTGTGATTGGATGCAGCCGGCTAAAGATCGTGACAGCTAGTGAGGCTTGTTGTTTGAGGCCTTGGTCATTTATGGGACTGTGGCGCCATCTGTAGTAACAACCAGAAAGCTATTGAATTAATGCAGATTTTTAAATGAGTTGAGAATTTTGCACAAATGGCAGTGACATTATGACCAACATCAAAAGACGATTATTTGTCTGCAACGACGAGGTCTCTTCGACGCAGATGTATTTATGTCTACTACTCGAGCAACTACCTGTGGGGCAAGGTACCGAAGTGTTGTTCGAGCCTACATTTTTAAAGCTTGTTAGAGAAATATTGACCCTGATCACGTGGTCTACGAAGATATTAAGTCACCAAAAGCCACTCAAATCCGACGACTAGGGGCTCAGTTGTGAAGTCGGCTATCTCTGTAATACTTAATTTCTGATGGAAATACTTCAGTGCTCTTACATTTCCCATTTCCATCTGGCGTGTTGTAACTTAAAAATTCAGGAAAACCCTGCCTGGAAATCATTCATGATTTTGTAAAACTTTGTGACGCTGACAAGTGGAGAGTGTAGTGCAATTTTAGGGAACATCTAAAAAGGGCTACATTTCATAGTCGTACATACATATAGTGGACTCTCCCTAACTCGAACAGATTATGGTGTTCCGTGACAATCCGACTTAGAGGGAGTCCACTGTACATGTACATACACATAATAATATAAATTTCGAAAATCAAATAAGTCACGAGTCACGTGTCACGTCCAAAAAACGAAAAAAGATTCAAATCCTCGTTCGCAAGCTTCTACAGTGAACACAACAAAATAAGTTTCAAGGCCACGTTGACCACAGTGGGAATTTTAACTGAACTACACACTAATAAAATTCTAATGTAAGATTACAAATATATGTTGTTGGGTATTAATGACCCGCGTGCGGCTTCGATCTTTTTTCCGTACATTGTTTAATCAGCTGATGTTCATCTCCCCCCTATTCCAAGCATTCGATCGTACGCTTCTCTCTTCAAGAATTACGTACTCTGTGTGGAAAAGGTAAGTTGTAGAATGTTTCGAGTCAAGAAAATGTCGCAGAGATACCCAATGATTCTACAAAACCCCCTGCCCAAGGCCGGTTTTGCGCAAACGTGAGTTTTCACATATATTTCACATAACCGTGTATTTCCCACTGCAAAAAAAAACAATTTAAAAAATTCCATAACGAAAACGTGATGAACGGAAAATTAACACGCGCGTGCGATAGTGCAACCGCAAAGTCTAGGAAAATCTTCTGACACTTCGTCCTTCGGAGTCGGCATAAAACTGTAGCTCCAATCCACTCGTCTTAGAAAAACAGGTCCCCCTCCAACTGTCAGGGCAAATTTATTATTATTATTATTATTATTGTTAACTGGAGTCGCCGTGGCGTAGTGGGTTAGTGCGTCAACTTCTACGCAGAGGGTGCTAGGTTCGAATCTCCAATCTACCAACTTTCATAATTCACGGCTTCCACCTCGTTCGAGTCACTGACAATGCTCAAAGAGTATTCCTGTCTAGAAAAAGCTTCTCAACCTTGCCGTTCGATGTCGGCATTAAACTGTAGGTCCCTTCCACGCGTGAAGGAACAATAGCACGCACAACACGAGGTTTGGTTGAAGCTAGGCCCAGGTTCGCCTCGAACTGTCGTGCCACCAATATTATTATTAACTTATATAGACTGTATAACGACGATAATGATCAAAGTCCTGCAATCAGACAGAATCTCTCTCTAAAAAAGAGGCCCTCAAAACTTTGTCCTTAATACGGGATAAGTCTCCTTAACATCGCATGTACGTGCCCTTCTTCTGAATGCGCCTTGAGAGTCAATACCAGTTCGGGACATTTTCCAGATCTTGGAAAACACAAAATGCCACTTCTGGAAGTATTTATAGAAGACGATCTTTTGAGGAATATTTCTAGTTTTGCCATCTCTGCTAACCTCACCCGTCTGGGCAGAATGAAGGTGGAGAACGCCCGTTGGTCCGCCAAGATTGGTTAAGACGTCACTAAGGCCTTTGAAGTTATAACGGTGTTTGGACAAGGCGACGCATCATTCTCGAAGATCGTGTCGAGCTCAGACCTTACATAAGACCTTAATATTCACAATCCTGCTGTACGGTGCATAAGCATGGACATTATCAAATGGAGAGATGAAGAGATTCTTCGTCTCCCCGTGAGAGATGTCCTCCCGCATACACTATTGGTGTTTGGAGTTGATGACTGATCGGCTCTACGAGCTGTAGATTTAGTGCCATCGATTTGGTTATGATATAGAATAATAATAAGTAATTAGGGGTTACCAACGCTCTAGTCCGCGAAGTTATCAATCCTTCCAATCTCCTAGATAAAGAAAGACCTAGATTCCGACCCGGCGAGGTGATTCAGTCACCTGAACGCACGACTTGAGGGCGCCCTAGTTGCAAAACCATTATTTAAATGTGCCAGAGCCCCAAACGAAGAATTCGAAATACACGTGAATTTCCCATTCGTCTTTTAGAATTCCAGATTAAAGTAGCGTCTTCCAGGCAGAAATAACGGTTATTCGTGAAGTCGCTGAATGGCTCTTGATGAAGACGATATTGAACGAGGGCATCTTCATTTTCACCGACAGTCAAGCAGCAATTATGGCACTGGAGTCACCATTTTTAAGATCAAAATTGGCAGGATTCAGCCTAACGGTGTGCATGGTTCCTGGACATAGAGATACCCCAGGAAACTTTGAAATAGACGAGGTACCCCGGATTGGAACAACAATCATTGGACGTAAGCTTGAAAACATGGGGTACCAATAGAAACAAAAATCACAGAGCTTGCGATCGGCAGTGTCCGTGGAAGATGGAACAATATTTGCACGTAGCTACGAAAATATGGCCAAACCTGGACCTGCAGAGAACCACGGCCATACTCAGTCTAGGCAGGAAAAACCTTAGTAACTTATGTGGAATCCTCACAGGACACGCCGCAAGACTAGGATTACCATACAACGACTTCTGTAGCAGATGCATGAATGAAGAAGAAGAGGCAAATGCCTCACATTTACGCTGCAACTACTCTGCACTGGCCTCCATTAGGAATGAAACCCTGGGAGAGTTCCATATAAATGAACTAGCGGATTTATCCGTAAAGGATGTCAAATCAATCTGGACATTCGTCCAAAAAACCAAATGGTTCCAGGAGTAACGGCTCAATGGCAACTCAATGGACCCCTGGGTCTAAGTGAATCCATAACCTTTGAAGCCACACAACCAAACCTAACCTACCATTCTTTTCCGGACCTCAAAATCTTCTTAAAAGTTCATAACATCCACATGCCGCTTCTGAAATGAAACCAATTTCCTTGCAATCAAATGCCCTCATTCCCAATATAATGCAAACGGATGTTCCTATTCACGTGCGTGTTCACGTATGTACGGATTTGGGCGGACGGCGTCGTGATGTATGAATGGAAGCTGACGTGTGATCACGAAAATTAATTTGACGTATATTGACAACACACGAGTGGTCACGTGAGTTTAATGTACCACCATACTTGCGTGTCACGTGATCACGTGTAATTAGATTTACGAAACTCAGAATTTAAGGGCCTGTATTTATTTTAGGGTTCTTGGTTTCGGAACAATGGCATGTGCAGTGTGAATAGCAAATGGAATACGAGCCCTGGACGTGAACATGAATGACCGTGACAGTTTGGGTGAATGTCTGGGAATTGAGTTCATTGGCAGTTGAAGAAAATATCAAGCAACATCAAGCAAAGTGAAGGATAACTTCGACGATTTTTGTTCTCTGGCAATTACAACAACAATATTTTTTCCAACAAATCAACTGAGTTCCATTGACCGAGATGAACTAATTCATCATTCCCATCCCAGACCAAAGTAGCCCCAAATCCCAACGAGTACACGTATCCGCCACGTATCTTCCAGCTTTCACTTGTCTGTTCCAAAGAATTCTAAAACCGTCCATCCGCCCCCTCCCTCCGCCATCCAACACTTGTGGATGATAGACCATAAAATAATCCCCCAAATCAAAATAAATGGCTCCTGCTAAGATGACTTTTCCAATTTGTCGGCCAATCGGGAGCGATATTCCTTCGAGGGCTGGGACACCGAGCGACCGGGCATTCTTGAGAAACAAAAATAAATACCAATGTACACGTACAGACTCCAAACTAATATCTTGTTGCCCACTTAAGTCTCGTTCCTCTACGCCTCGTCTCTGGCATCCCCAAGGGGGGTGAGGAGGCAAAATATGTGTCTCCCTCGCCACGACTAGACAGCGCATCTCAGTGAGATCTTATGGGCATTGTGTGTGCGGTTGTGCCTGGTTGCTCTGGTGTGCGCGCCTGTCATAAATCTTAGTTACGAAATTCCGGTTCCGTCGAACCGCCACCACTGAGTCCAGCGGCCGCACCACCACCAGCCAAGCCAAGCCAGCCAGCCATCTAGCAATGATTTCTCGTTCGGATCGCCTTTGTGTGATGGCTGCTGCAGCTTCACTTGAGAGCGAAAGGCTCCTCTTTGGAGACCAGAGACCCCTCGGTTATAAATTGCTTCACACGCACTAAAATATGATCCCGAGTGGAACAAGATATCACGATGCGCGCATGACCTCTTCCTTTTATTTTCCACCTCGCTCGGTGCGCGGGTCGTGCCGTGAAGCATGAGACGACCGCTGCCTGCATGTTTGGCTCAAATAAATTGCGGGCAGATGATACCCCGCTTTCGAAACCGAATCGACGCACAATCTGATGATCCGCCGCCGGCTGGCCACCCACTGCGATCGAGATTCGATTTCCACTTACCCGAGGTGGGGATGATTGCAGTGCACAATGTCGCATAGCGCATTCGAACCTGCTTGCGCTCTGGTAATGGCCTTCTCTGGCGCGCACTTGAAATCGTATCTACAGCCGACGACGACGCCACTTCGGCCGAATGTGCTTTCTCGTGCGGCCGCTGCCAGGAAAACGAGGAAAACAATCGATGAAGTTGCGCGCCCTCCGCCAACCCAGCTCCTTCTCAAACTGCACTGCACCACACTTCACTGCAGACAAGGAGCCATCGACGAGTGTACGTGAGTGTGTGGCTTGAGAGACTATTTTCGAGAATCGATCTTTGTGGCGCGGGACTGCCTTGATTTGGTGCGCCCTGGCAACGTGTGCCAGTTTTGAAGTGCTCCGAGACGGAATTTGCTAAATTTTTTGTTGCATTTCTTCTTGGTTTTTTTTTTTTTCTCTATTTTCGGACGTGGTCGGACTATTTAGATGTTGTTTTGCTTATTTATTTGCAATTAGAAGTGCAGAGTTGGAAATAAAATGATTGAGCTTAATTGTTGGCAACGGAATGGCGTCTGTTAATTCTTGCGATGGGTGCTGGGCGTTGCTACATTTGACATTCAGATGGCAGAACTATTGCCGAAATAAGTCAAATAATTCTGATATTTTTTTACTGTGCATGTGTCCACTAAGATGGCGTATTGACACGTCTAACATTGGTGGGAATGTGCATTCATTGTAAAATGTAAAGATGTATTTATCGTCATGTACGTCATCGAACGTAGGTAGGTAGGTATATGGGTACCCTTACCTTGCGCCGTGGTTCACTTAGACCAACAAAATGGGTCAATAGAATAGAAAGAAACATATACTGCTTACTACCGTGAAGCCTTCTTTTATTATACTAAAACCATCCTGCTTTAATTGAGAAGAAAAGTCTCTTGAAGGGCCTTTCAACTTTACACCACACAGGTCTCCCAGCTCCGCAAAGAAGTGTTTGGCAAGGCACAGCTTTCTTTTCCTTGTCAGGGCTGTGCACTCCCATAGCAGATGTTGGATAAATTCTATTTCTTTCTCATCTCTGCAAAAGTCGTTGTGGAATATGTTTAATCGCGATGCGTGCGTGGCTATAGTAGTGTCCGGTACGGTCTCCTATTAGCTTCCTCACGTTTTTTCGACTAAAACTGATCATGTTGAAGCTTATTTTGCATTTTTAGAACTTTGCTTCGGCAATCGGGCGAAGACGCCTACTTGGCATCAGCAAGAATTGCCAGTAAATTGTTGAGGAACTTCGAAAAGTAGCCTAAATTCTAAATATACAGTTCTGGCCCTCCTGTCAACATGTTATACACAATTTTTTTAATTGAATTGTTCATGTTGTTGCATGCCATCTGCTGTTGAAATTCTTTCAAAGTTGCTTAAACCATCAACCGCATGATCGTCGCAAGATTCACACTGTCTTAGAGGAGTCACTTAGCAACGGAGTAGCATCTCCGGTGCGTCGAAACAACTCAAATAAAAACTCCTGACTCGCAGGCCCGAAATCAAGCACGGCTTGGCAGCCCTGCTTATGAAGCCGAAAATTTGAGGTTAGCAACACAGCTGAGCTTGCTGAACGTGGCCTTCGCCAAGAACGAGCGTGTTTAAGAATTCTACGTCGGATATATAGAGGAAATGGCATGTACCTGAACTCTGCGAGCTGTGGAGAGATGTGTATGTAGGCAGGTGTATGGGTGCCCTTTCGGCCTTACAGCCTTGGGTCTCTTAGAAACGATAGCCATCCTGCTTCAATTGAGGACTTCAGAAGGCTTTTCAACTTTACACCAACTCTTCCACCTCCGCAAGCTGCAGGTACTGCTTTCTTTTCCTTGCCAGGGCTGGGCACTCGCATACCAGATGTTGAATAGATTATCATCTCTGCAGCTTCTGCAAAAGTCGTTGAATGGTACATTCAGTCGTGGTGCATGCCTGCCTACAGCAAAGTTTCCGGTAAGGTCTCCTATTAGCTTCCGCACGCTTTTCCGACTAAAACTGATCAATGAGGTTTCTCTCTGTTTGATCAGAGTTTGCCACAGGGCCCTTGCTATTGCTCCGATACCCAGCCTTAGACAACTAGTTTTATTCTATTCAGGGCTTCTTCTTCCAATTTTCTACGTACAGAGCTAAGGGCGTAAGGAATTGCCCGGGATTCTCCAAGCTCGGCTCCATTCATCATTCAGACTGTCTGCTTTTGCGATTCCTTGGATGCCAGTATGTCCCGGTACCCAGCAGAAGGGCACCTTGTTCACCAATGAAATATCGCTGACGCTTTATCTGAATTATCCGACAATTTTTGATGTCCGACGCTTTGGCTTTTTTTGCCGCTTGGCTGTCGGAGTAGATAGAAATTGTGTTGTTGGTTATGTTGCGCTCTCTCAAACCTGGCCTTATTATTAACATTAGTCCCAACCTTGATTGCAAGCCTGTTGATACCCAAGCTAAACCTTAAGCCATTAACCATGATTATCGCTTTCGTCCAGTACACACAATTCTTATGTTCTTGTGAAACATCAACGTTTCCTCAACGATCTTATCTGGTTTCAATTTTAAAGGCTTATATCGGACCTTAATTTGAGTTTAACACTCTCAGTTGGTATGGCACCTCCAAGAACTTTTAGCACCTTCCACATAAAATCCTGTAAAACTATCAAATTTGTACATCAACATCGCGAAGTGAACAGGCTCGCTTAGACATTGAAGCAGCTCGTCTTCTTTCGGTTTTAACAAACGATCGTCAAGTGAGCTAGCAAACTGCATTCCTTCCTATCAACAATTCACCCACAATATTCGTCTCGTCAGGTATGCCCATCAGTTCACTATTAAGCTTGCAACTTCAGGTTCAGAAACTCGTTTTTTGACTGTACTCTTAAAGTTTGGAATGCCATTGCCCTCTCGTTACAATCCACAGCCTGTACACACAAGTACCACAACGGCCCGTGCTGCCACTTTAAAAATCAAGTCGCAACGCCACTTAAAGCTTCCTCAATATGACTAACCTTTTCGGAATGTAGTTTACGATTAAAAGTCTATTGCTTCGGTGTCCAACACGAAAAATGTGCTTTAGGAAGTCAACCACAAACTTAAACAACTAGAGTCGGTCTCCTTTGTCTGCTTTACGAACTCAACCACAAGCTTAAACAACTAGAGTCGGTCTCCTTTGTCTAAAACAAAAAACCTGTTCAAATACAACTCATCCGAAGATTCACCTTGGACTATGGTCTGCATTAATGCAAATCAATACGATGGCACATATCGTAGCGAAGTTAAATTGGCGTTTAAGTAAATATTTGCCAAAGACTCGACCGGTGATCGAGAACTCCTAAAATCCTCCAGAGACGAAGCCGCAGAGCACACAGAGTCACCACCCAGCATTCACCAGACTTAATGATCGTGACAAATGTTTGCAGCCCGCGAGTGAAGACCAAACGGCAATGCAATCAATTTGGCAATTATCTACAGACGCTAAATTAGCGAAGGCTGCATGTGAAGCGATAACAAGTGTAATTTATCGTTTCATGCTTGAGAAGGCAATAAGTCGATTGGGCACGTGACGGAAGACTAATGCCACGCAAATCAAGACAATTAACGTTCACCTGACCGGAGATATACCTGAAATAAGTTCCTATCTAATCTCTGTCTTATCGTATGTCTTTTAGTGGCTAATTAAAGATTAGCTAGACCAGACGCGACTAGACACGATTTTCAATGAAGTAAGTTTGATTTTTGTGCCTTTCGAGTGAGTGGTGAACTGTCAAGAAGTGGATAGTTAATTCAAGAGGGTTCAGCGTTCGATTCCACTGGCACCAGCTGTCATTTTTACAACTACACGTTTTTCGAGATCGTGGCTATGTTCTACGTTCTTTATTTATTAGGGACTTCGTCAAGCAGTAAGCAGTTATTTCAAGAGGGATATTTATGTCTACATCTTTTTTGAGATTGTGGCTGTTCTATGTTCTTTACTTATCAGGCCTGCAATACTTGGTCAAGCAGTAGGTAGTTAATTCAAGAGGGTTCAGAGTTCGATTCTTCACAACATCTGTCATTTTTAAAACAACTTTTTCAAGATTCTGGCTATGTTCTACATTCTTTATTCATCTAGGCTTAGTCAAGCAGTGGGTACTTAGTTCAAAAAGGTTGAGAGTTCGATTCCACATGCACAAACTTTCATAATTATGTCGACACCTTTTTCGAGATCGTAGCTACATATGTTCTATATTCTTAACTTATCAGGCCTGAGATACTGGGTTAAGCAGTGCGTACTTAATTCATAAGGGTTCAGAGTTCGATTCTGCACGCAACAACTGTCATTTTTACAACAACAACTTTTTCCAAGATCGTGGCTATGTTCTACGTTTTTCAAGCCAACGATGAGTATTGGGTTGATTTTAGAGAGTTCAGGGTTCGATTCTATATGCAACAACTGTTATTTTTGTATTAACACCTTTTTCGAAATCCTGGCTATGTTCTTTATTTTTCGGGCCTGCGATGCTTGGTTTACGTCCTAGCAATAGGTGCCATCGTTGAAGACTCTGGAAACGCTGCTTCCAATCTTAAAGACCAGGATGCCTAGCATCCGCGATGATTTACAACGAAGACTCGATCTTTCTGTCCTTCTCGGACCAGTAGCCTCGAAAGGCCAAGTTGTCTGGCATCCGAGATGATTTGGTCTTTACACCGAAAACTCGGTCTTCCTCTCCTTCTTGCTCTGAGAGTATAAATTCCCGGCTGGGTGTTGCATAATACTGGACAAACTCTTTACTCTTGTGAGAAAACACCTGCCCCCAGAAACAGGGCCCAATTCAGGCACAGATTCAAGTGCCACTCAAAGAAGACAATTATATGGACTTCATTGGACTAACATTGGCCCTGATCCTTCTTCAACTAGTCTAAAAAAGTGTCCGAAAAGCCGACCGATACATGATTCCAGCACGTGTCCGTTCACACCATCCCACGTGGTCCCTACAAAGGTGTTCATTAGTTTCGCTCCAATTTAAGGTACCACTTCAAAGTTACCGAGTCTCAAAAAAACCGCCTCTTTCAGCCGCCACCAGAGTCTAGGCGCCCACTCCTCTCAAACCTAATTAATCCGCAACACAACTCAAGCAAAAAACTCCAATGACACTGCTCGAAATTCACACATCACATTGCCATTTCGAAGCATTGTCCACCACTCGCTTCAAGTCAATGAAGATCACCAGAAATCGGCTTCGCCGACTTACTTATAATTATCGCCCCTTCGCGCAGTCGCCTTTTCTCGTTTATTTTTTGTGTTTATTGCATAATCAGACGGCAGCAAGCAGTCTTGCAGATATTGCATAAAAACGAACAAAATATGTTTCTTTGCCAATTCCGGTTGATTAAGATCGTAAAGTTCGATCAAGTTTGCACGAGCGGGCGCACTTTGTGCCATCGACTGGCACCGGGCTTGTGGCACTCGATCGCCGAAAGATCACTGGCCCGCCGGGTTGGATTATTTACTGTGAATTATCATTTATGAAGATGAACAGCATAATTTGCACTAATTCGCGCAGTGATCGAGATAGCAGTGATCGCAAGCAAGACGAAAAGTGAAAGTACGAGTGTGCAGGAGAATTTGTTAAGGTTTCGGCGAGAGTGACCGTCAGCGCGGCTTCTGGTCAAACCTTGAAGTGTATTCGCGTGATAATAATAAGCGAATAAAATAAGTGATTATGCAATTGCCTGAGATTAGGTATCGCATTAAGTGATTAATGGCGCACATTGCGTGACAAAAGTGACTGCTGTCGGTTCGGTTGTGTGCGAGCGTATCTTGCGAGACGGTAAGTTTTAGCTAATCGCTGAGATAAGGTAAATCAAGTTAGATTCCTATTGTTTTGTTAAGTGCTTTCGAGAACAATTTTGTGGTTATTTTTTCTTTTTGGAGATTGTGGGAATATTTGTGGGAAGGAAAGACTGGGTATTTCCTGGGGAGAGAAAGCATTCACTTTTGGCCGAGCACTGCCATGTTGATCGTTGGACTGCAGTTTCTGTGGGAAAACCTTTTGACTTTGCAGCTGCAGATATTGACAATGAGTTTGATAAACCAACAACGTGATGTGGCAGATATCGATGGAGGAGAAGAATTTCACAGAGCCACGGGTTGATTCCATGTGCATTTGTGGAACGCGAATATGGCATTTTTTTCTCAGTCTTGCTTGGTTGTCAAGTCGCAGATCGATAGTGAACACATTATATTATTATTTTTTTTATTATGCCTCGCCTCTTACTCCTCCCATAACGCGAGCGAAAATACTCATCTGCTTATTTTGTTTGTTTTTTGCTTGTTTTTAGGTGAAGAAGTGGATACAAAAAGCTACCCCACAAGGCGTTGAAAGGATAGTTCTGTTTGTCCAAAGAAGAATATAAAAACAGCCCTTTCACACGTTAATATTCTGTCTGCTCGAATATTCTCATTTCCCTTTTACTCTAAGCAGCCCGTCACACGTTAAGAATGCCCAACTTTAGTAACACACGTTTTGTCATTGTCATGTCGGGAGACCATGGGAAGCCGAGAGTTTCACGAAAAATCAAGCTCCGTAAAAAATGCCATGCTAAAACTAGACGTGCTTGCTGATCTGGCCAAGATAGTAGTTAAAGTCCTAGAGCGAATCAAAGAACACCTCGAAGACACACTTGACGCCGAACAAGCTCTGGATACTCTTGCGTCGACCACCACCACAACTTGCCGATCATAATCGAACCGTGTGTTGAGCATCGAACACCACTTCATCTGCTGCTCATCGATTTTGGAAATGCGTTTGATAGTGTCAATCGGGAATTATTCTGGCGTGCATTATGCAGGAGAGGTATTGCTGATAAATTAATAGCAATAATCCAGGCCACATATGATGGGTCCAAAAGCCACGTCTAACATAGAGGAAGGCTGTCTGAGGAATTCAAAGTCCAAAGTGGAGTTCAGCAAGGCTGCATACTTTCACCAATAATGTTTCTATTGGTGATTTGCGATGTGCTGAATGTGGCCGTATCAACAAGAAATGGAGAAAGTCGATGGACTCTTACATCTGAACTCAAACACTTTGACTACACCGACGACGCATGCCTTCTGTAATGGACCTTCACCAAATGGCAGAAAATTTGGAAAGGGAAGCAGACGTCGTTTGACTGCAAAATCAACACGGCAAACACAAAAATGATCTGCCGAAGACCAAACTCAACGACTCGTATATGTATTACTGGACTGGCGGTTGAGGGAGTACAGAGTTTTGTCTCAACTGATGGCAGAACCGAACTGGGTATAACCGCATAGGCATGGGCACAGCAAAATTTGCGTTTGGGATGGTACCCACAGTTTGTCGAAGTTATGTAATTAGCTTAAACATCAAGCTACAAGCTTTCCCGTACAACGTTGAATCCGTGCTGCAGTATATGGATTTGGAACTTGGAGGGTGACCATCACGAGGAAGCTGCAGACGCTTGTCAATAGGTGCCTACGTTACATCTTAAGGATATTTTGGCCAACCCGTATATCTTACGTACACCTTTTTAGGAGAACGGGCCATGAGCCTGTAGGCAAAACCATATGGCGACGAAAGTGGTACATTCTTCGGAAGGGTGACAAGTTCATAGCTAGCCCAGCTACAATGGAACCCGCTTACTCAGGATGACAGGATGCAAGCGGTCCTAGGAGGTAGCTCAGAACAGTTGGAAGGGAAGCACAGCAACTGGATAGAAGTTGACGGAGTTGCACTTAATGACGCGTAAGAATTGTAGAATTCAGGACTAAGGACTTAAGTAATTATGTCAATTTCAAAATGAACTCATTTTCAATGAAATTGCGTACGAAAGTGTGTATTATAACAAATTATGCCAGTTTAATCATAACAAACAGAGCCAACATACTTCTCACCATTACGCCAGTTAACTTGAAGATTTGACAGATTGTGTTTTCATATATAGATATTTTTATTAGTTTATATATAAACTCTTACAATTTCTATGTTTCTTAAGAATATCGTAAGGCATGTTGAACAATTTGATTTTTAAATCTTATAATGTTTGTTTCATTTTTTGTATTGATACTTCTTAAACAATTGTGCTCCTTTATACAATACATAATTTTTGAGTTTTATCTCGCTTATATAGGGGTAGGCGGAAATCACCCACGTTTTTCAGATTATTATAATTTCCTACATATACATATACAGGATATAGTCCTATAAAATATTTTACTATTACTTTTGCACGCTACTGTTAGTACACATAAATGTCACATTCTAATGTTGTATCTGTTCATGTAAATAACAGTCTATCTTGCGCTATCTGATCGGCTTATTCTACTGATATCTCTCCACTAGCAGTTCTCTCATAATCTATAAATGAATGTAAATTATAGCAAATAAAGAGTCTGTCACTGATCCTCGAGCTGAGACCTATCCATCTGTTTTTTTTATTCGACAAACGCCTCTTACAATTCTCACCCCAATTTATACACAGTCAAACTTCGATAACACGAACCATCACTTGCCACAATCAAATTCGACTTATCAAGACATTCGAGTAATCGAAGTTCGAGTTATCAAAGACAAATTACATGTTACACTTCAATCTTGGCGCTATTGTCAACCAATTTCATTTGAGTTCTCAAATATTCGAGTTATCGTAGTTCGACTGCAAATTCTTCTCCGACATAGTTTTCTTGTACAACGATTGACAGCGCTGTTTCCTTTGACATTTCTATATCAAACCAAATTGTTTTGATTCTAGGATGAACACTTCGCAATTCCGAAAGCGAAGTTTTGCAGATTCGCGTCTAGTCGGAACATGACATTAGATCCCAAAATAGTTTCGTAGAATAAATGAAATTTTATAATTAGTATGTCTCCTGCCTTGTCTTTTGGCTGACACAATGTATTCTTTTTCGTAATTACTACCAACTTGTATATCCCTGTTTGCCATGACATCAAATTCTACTCAAATTGATGATCTATTTCCGACTCCTACTCTCTTGAAGGTGGTTTAAATATTTTCTTTCTTTAACTTGCCAATTCATTACATACTAACGCCATCGACTACTGCATTCGCATAGGAACACTTTCATCTGAAAGCAACTAGTCATTTCAGCCTCGTATTTGCGCGATTTAGGCGTCTTTTGTGGTCATAGGTTTAACTTTAGTTCGCTTGAGTTTTTCAAACGCTCCAAAGAATTTTCGAATCCCTACTTCACAAAATCTGTGTACATCACCTTTGACAGACCCATTGTCGAATATGGCAGTCAAATCCGGTCATCTCACTTGCTGTCCAGCGCAAGTTTCTACATTTCAATCTTCTTCCCGATCTCGCCTTCTTTTTACTTATTCGCCATGATTCGCTACACAAGTCAATGTATCTGCACAATTCAAATGGAAACCGAGTTGTCAACTAATAAATTTAAGCACAACCAACTCACTAATAATCAACATCTCACATGATTAGTCACCAAAAGCACGAATTGATTTGTATTGCGCATGGCGTGCTTTATGAAATAGACTTCCCCTCGCTCGACTCCCTCTGATCACCAAGAAATATCCAAACATCCCTTACTCAAGGATCGACAACAATGTCCTAACAGTGTCCAGGTTGTAGGAGCGACTACAAGTGGGTTGCTTGCCACAATTTAATGAACTTCGATGTCGTTTGACATGAAATGGCGAGCATTCTCTCGCTTCACATTGATCGAGCCCAAAATTGACTTGGTTGAGTGACTGATGGGGCGCTTCTATTCATACCACCTCTTCAATAGGGACGCCAAGAACACAATACATACAGCAAATCTAGCCAAAGTATTACACCGTCATACACGTGAAAATTACAAATTTTAGATTTTTCTTCAACATAACCATCAACAAAAATACTGTTTAAAATTGGTTTGAACAGAGTACAGGCTTCAACTTGCATACAACCTGCAAGGAAGTCCATCCACCCATCGTCACTCTAGGAATCGACAACACTATCCTATTCTGTCAACTTGTAAGAGGTAGCATTGACAACAAATGTCGTACTTGATACCACTTCATTCACTCCGATGACACCTACCCTGACCCATGACATCTGGGATTGACATAGAGGGAGACGAAGTACAAATTTTCCATTAACCAGTAAGTTGCAAGGTCGTGTCATTCCAAAAAGGAAATACATGTGCATACTATATTCCAACCTAACCACATTTTGTTTCCCATATTAAAAATAAATCTCTGCACTGTCATAAACGTTGGCTTTCTACACACATTAGAACTCCCCGAGGATGTTTCGGGACTCTGAACAACAAGTTTGCGAGCCAACGTAGCAAACGAAACAGAGGTCAACAGCCAAGCTGCTATCTGTACAGGCTTGTTGATTTAGGCTCAAGTACTTTCCGATAATTACTACAAAACTCTATTTAGCAAAATGGTGTAAGACTCAAGGAACCATCGCATAACTGTATCAACATGCTCAACTGCATGAACTCAACTCCAAAGTCAGTAGTTCCCTTGTTTTAACGACACGCACGTCGTATGTTTGCAAAAATGTACACAATGTCGCAGAGTCAGAATCGATTACAATCGGAAGAAAAAAAAAGCCAGCCTCTTGCATATTTAATGAAACAAAAACATGTGTGCCAACTCTATCGAATCCAGAAGCGTTTGCTGGTGGGAAAACACCTGCTCCACAATGGAGAGCAAAAACAAACAAGCGGAACATACACACAACCCCTCACAACCACGCATGCATTCCGCATTATTCCACCTGTTCCAAGTGACTCTTGAAGAGATCGCTACGCGAATCGCGTTTTCCCCAGGATTTTGCAGTCACCGTGGATTCATGCAACTTTCAGCAACAAAAATTTACTTGAAATCCAATCACTTTGTCCCCGAATCATTTGATATATTGATCTTGTCGCACATGAGGAAGGCATTCACTCAAAACTGCTGCATCATCAAAATCTGTGACTTTCCACTGAAATCCTCCTCAAATGTTTACAGTATCTCTCATGTGTATGCACAATCCTAATCACAGCCTATCGCTCGGCTTCCAAACCAAACAAACGTCAATGTTGATGTTATTTCTGTGAGGAAAAAATGTTTTCACAACTAAATACACTGTCCATGCTGATAATTTCTCTCGAAAGCCTCTTGCAAAATGACAAACAAAAAAAAAAAAAAAAACGCCACTTGTCAGACGAACGAAATGAAAAGCCGTGAAGGAGCAGGAACGAGATTTGAGGTGGGTACACGCTCAATTTACGACCGTCAATGATGATGGCTTCGCTTGCGGCAAAGTCTAATCAGTTATTCTGTGCAAAGGCAGCTTTGTCCGTCTGTCTCAGGTTTGTCTCCTCCACAATTGGCAAAACCAACAAATACAAAAGAGATGTGTGAGATGTTTTTTTTCCCGGTGAATTGGAGCACAATTTACGAGCAAAAAAAAGAGCTGAATTCAACACTTCTCTGCCCCAGATCTTAATTATTCCAGTTGGATTTGAATGAATCCACTGCTTGAGTCTAGCGAAGAAGAGGCTCTTGAACTGAAATCGGCCAGGCGAAGACATAAGACGAACATTTTTTTTTCTACACACCACCACCGTAGCGTATGGCATAAAACATACAGAATGAGAACAAAATCTGAATAAGAAAAGAATTTCAACTTCTGTTCGTCGATTGTCTTACATTTCTTACATTTCTCAAAGCGCCACTGCTGCTGCAGAGGATGATGATGCCCCATGAATGGGACTACTGCTGCTGCAAGTTAATGTATCCATTTTTGTGTTTTTTTCTGTTTAGAACTATCCTTTTAGAATTCACATAAACAAAACACAATTGCCCGTGTTTCTATCACTGATTCGATTCTTCTCATTTATCACTTTTCTGTATTTTTCTTCACTATTTCTAACTTATTTTTTTTTCTTATTGGAATCTTTGGCACTTTCTTCTTGCACTTCTTCTCGTGGTCAAACTTTTGTGTGTTATGCGGAGAGGAAACGGAATCGTATTTTCTACGCTTTTACACAATTCATCTCGTCGTTTAATTGTCTATTTAGCACATTCTTGGTTAATTTTCTTAAAAGATTAATTTTGTTGCACGGCACAACACTGGAACTCCCGAATCCGAAAGGTTCTTTCTGCACGCAAGGGCAACAACAAAAATCGACTTGAATTCTGACAGCCCGTAAAGAAAAAGACGAATAACAACAACACGGCGGAAAAAAATGATGCTGCTGCTTCTTGGGGCCTTGCTGTTGCTGGTGCTGCTGCAAAACGAAACAGAACGAAGCACACTCCTCGACGAGGGGGATTCTATTCATCTATTGCTCGATTTGGTGCTGCTTCGGTTCCCTTTTGGACACACGAAAATATCCCTTGGCGCGGTGTGTGGACTGTGGAAATTGAAAATTCCTTTAAAGATGACGACTACGATGTCTCGTTTGCACTTTACCGACGCTTATTGGAGGGCTGTCCTTGTCGCACGCACACGAATGGAGGGCTCATAGTAAACAAGATAAAAAAAAGTGCATTTATTTTTTTTTTTTTCTGATTGAATTCTCTTTTGCTTGGCTGGGCACGGGAGCCCTTCACTTGGACGCAGAATAAGGGACAAGATCAGATTATTTTTCAATCACTGAGGCAAGACTGTGCCTTATTTTGTGTCATTAAATGAATTAAGTGCAATATTTGTCAGCACGGAAGTCATTTTCTTTTGGTTTCTTGTTGGCGGTGTATGCAGGACAGCGTAATGAAAATGAAAGAACGAGCGAACGAATGAACGAACGGCGGCGTAACGGTTCGGCCGACAGATACACAACGGAACGACAACAGAAAAGCGACTGAAACTGAGTGCACGGAGAGGAATGCGAAAAAGACAAAACACGGCAACATGGATGGGATGTGTTTACGAATAAAAAAGAGGAACATTTTCTTTTCTGTGGTATTCTGCTTTGATAAACATTTTCGTAATGGAATAGAATGAGAGTGATGCCAAGTTCGGGAAAATTGCTTTACAATTTTAATGAAAATTGTAGTAGATTTCGTAAAAGAAGTAGAATGTTTTAAAGGATAAATAAAATATTTTTTTTTTTCATGAATTTGCATCGTATGTATTTTTTACGAGGCCTTATAACAGAAATGAAGTATTACAGAAACAGCCGACTTCACAGCTCATTGCCCCCCAGTCAATCGACGAATTTGAGTGTTTTTTTGACAGATTTTCATGAGTTGTTGACGGTTATTCACGAAATAACGTATATGCTGTCCTCTGATTGATCAATTTGGTTTAAGAGAACGTTATAAAAAAACAGTTGTCGTTTCTTCTTTATAATAATCACCTGTCAAATTTTATTACTTATCTAACCTGATATTCATAGAGAGTCTGAGCCGGAACAATATATGCCCTTCATCATTGCAGGCCCGCTCCTTCCAGTCATCAAGACCAAGCAGCCTTGTGTCCGCGATGACTTGGTCTTTATACCGGGGACGCGAAATTTCTCTCCTTCTCAATCCAGGAGCTTGGACTCGAATCGAAAACCTATCATTTGTCTTACTGCCTAAAATCATTCAAGAAGTCAAAATGTCATTGATCAATTACATCGCTCCCAACAAGCATTAAAATCCTGTTACATTAGGTTAGGTCGATGGGTAGACGTCTTGGGGCACGTCACACATAAGACCAGTAGGACCAATTGTGATGCTCATGGACGACTCGTGTCCTAGAGGTATTGGTATGCCATCCAGAGTTCCGACTACCATCCGCAGCAACCTCCTGCTGCATTGAAGACGTATGTCGGTCTTCGTGCTGTTGAACTCAGGCCATAACGTGCTAGAGGTCTTACCTGTGGGAAGAGAACTCCACCTTTCATTAGCTAACTTCCTGAATTTGTTATCCACTTTCTTCTTGATATCAGCTAGAAGTAGATTAAACCATGGAATTGCATGGGATGGGTCTGCTTCGGCCCCTATCCTGGCAAGTTCATCTGCTACCTCGTTACCGGCTATGTTCTTATGTCCTGGGTCACAGAATAGAGTAATCGAATGCTGCGTACAAAGAACTTTGAACCCTTCGCGGCAGAAAGCGACCAACTTGGACTTGATTTCTATTACCGAAATGGCCTCTCGACTGTCCATTAAAATGGTAATATGATCCGGTGATATTTCCAACAGTGATATCATTTTGGCCGATTCCTTGAACGGCAGGACCTCCGCTTGAAAATACTGTCTGATAGAGCTGTGCTTGTTTAACAAATCGCCCATGTTCCTTTTTCCATCTTCGACCCCTCCGTGTGGATGGATGTTGAATTGTTGATGGGTTCATTGGAGCTCCACTTCTCCCTTATTGGGAGATAACACCGGATGGGTATTTCGAAATCAAGGGAAGGGAGGGAGTAGTCACTTACAAGTTGTTCTATGCGTAGTCTATCTCGAATACTCGCATGTGCAATGAGGCTTATGTGCCAGGTCTTGGATTGGACAATCCGTGTGACGGTCTTTGCAGCAGTCTTCTGCACATATAGGTAAAGTGAAGAAGAGCCAGTAGTCCCTCTAGACCCACTGTAGGAGTGGTGGATATTGCTCCTGTCACACCTAGGCATTCGCGTTGAGACTCTGATACTCGTTAGGGATCTCTGGGACAAAAATCATACCAACCTCATCAGCTTGATATCCGTATTTAAACGGAAATAGTCAAAAGTGTCGTCCTCTCTAAATAAGCTAAACTTCACTTTTCATTAAAAAAAAAAATAAACCTTGAAACTGTGCAGGGACTTTGGGACAGAGATTGTAGCGATTCGAGAACTATTGTCATGACTTAAATACAATATCTGAGAGATACATGTCGAGAAAGTCTCCTAGAGAGAGCATCGAAACTCTCAGATCCAGTATCCCCAAATTTGAGGCTGTCGTATTATTCGAGAATAAATAGTTGAATAGTGTAATTTTCATCTGAACTGGGAGCCAGGACACAAACATTCCAAGTAACTGTGCAGCTGACGAGCAAGCAAGCAAAGAGCAACTCTGCCGCCTCACTTCGTCGAACAGACTTAAGAGGATACTGTCGCAATTTGCTACAAAGGAATGCGACCAAATTCGATAACACAAGACTGGCTGGCTAGCAGTAGGTGTCAAGCCAAGACGCAACTGCTCTCTCTGAATAGATTACATATGTCAAGTAATGTGGGTAGTGCCATTAGACTGGTCCCATCACGTAACTCTTCAGATGACTTTCGTCCAGGCGCCCGCACTCAAAGATTATCGCCATCATCTTAATCATTAACTATCGTCTCGTCGAAATCGTTTTTTCTTGCTTACGTGAAGTAGAGTTATCGTCCGAACGATAGCCCAGGGCTTTGCCAGGTTACAACAGGTTCCCTGCTGGTTCTGCCAACGTATGCCTCACCAGTGGGTGCTCACTTTTTCAACAACTGAAGTGAGTTCAGCTTCATACCCAAAATCGTATGGTTCCACACTGGTTAATAGATCCGAGCGACCCAAAATCGACCAGTTAAGACTAAGTGCATTTTATCTGCAATCTCAACCTACTGCCTCAACTGTTTCCGGACATTCCTCATCGCATTGACTTTAGTCATCTGTGAGTTGAATTTCGCGTGGGTTGTTCATAAGTCCTGGAGAGGTTCATAACGATATAATTTTTGGGGCTGAAGCTCCATCATCTTTTCAAACTCAAATTGTCCGAAATTGTTCCAGGCATTGTCGATTTTGAACATTCTTCGTTCGACAGAATTGAATTGAAGAGAATGGCAACTGTATATAGCGTCACGTAGCACTGCGACCACAATTGTTCCATTGGTACCTCCTTTCTCTATCCAGGACTACAGAGGTACCTTGAGAAAGTTGAGGTAAGGTTAGGTTGAAGTGGGTGACTGTAAGAAGACAAGGACAGTAGGCCCGCTGCGATACCAGACGGATTAATTCTCTTAACATTTAAAACCAGTTGGTGCTTGCGAAGAAGCGGTCTAGCTGGCTAATGCTGATGCTATTTAGCTCATTTAGGTTATTAAAAATGTTAAAAAAGTAGGGCCCTACATATGTGCCCTACGATTTGCCAAAGCGCTAAAAGAGCAGAGTAGGTGATCGGTGGTATCTACCTCCTCTTCATCCATGCAGCTTCTGGAAAAATCGTTGTGAGAGATAACCATCCTGCGGACATGACTGTCAATTGCGCATTGTCCGTTTATGACGCCGATGAGCGTCCTGAGTGAAGATCTACTAAGTCTAAGCAGATTGAGCGATCGTTTGAAATAATTCAATGATGGCCATATTTTCTTGGCATGTGATGGCTTCTGGCCATTTACGATTGGTAGTATTGACAAAGTTGATATATTCTTTAGATGGGACATCCCTGACAGTGTGTTCCTGTTAATTCGATTCTGTTAATTATTTTGTATAAGCTTGGTGTCAGATTTGGTCACTGGACTAGGTGTTCCATGGTCTCCTTTGATTATCCAGTGTCTGCCGTTTTCTGAGCCTTCTGTATGAGCTGTCATTGCATTAGAAGTGGCCAGTAGGGGCCACGTAGTATCATAAGGTCAGGCCTGTTTTGGCTTAGAGCCTCTGCGATCAAACCTCATGCATTTTTCGTGTTTAAGTCCTTCCTGCTTGGTCTAGAATTGGATTTATCAAGCTGTTGTATGTTGTTGAATGAAGAGGGAAATGCCCAATAAATGATTTTCAGCCCGTTTCTTTGCTTGGATGTCTGCCTTTTCATTGTCCTCTGGTGGCTATCATGTCTTGGCACTCATATAAGTGCCATATTCTTGCGCATGTTATATTCTTGAGTATTTTGTGACATCCCCAGAAAGCCCGAGAGCTGAATGTGAAGCTGTTTAAGGACTTAAGTACAGCCCGGCTATCTGAGAGCATCGATAGTTTTGTATTTATTAGATTTCTATTCTTTAGCTTGCAAAGTGCTGCTTAAATTATGGTGAAGAGTTTAGCTTGGAAGATAGTAGAATATTTGGGGAGGGACATTGTATCGTTCAACAGAAACTCGAAGAGCAATCAGAAAACTGTCAAGAGACACCATAGTTAATTTTTCAGCAACGACATTCTTAGATATTCTATACAGCAAGGAAACGAAATAATCCTCGATGTGTTCGCAGCTATAACGAGTTTTACTTCTCAGTCATTCCACCACTCCGATGTTGACATCATTTCATTCTCCATCATCTCAATTTCTTTTCCATCTCCGCACTAGGTACCTCACCGGAAAGTATTAAGTGACTAACAACATCATATCCCTCTTCAATTGTTTACAAATAATTTGCAAACTAAGCATGACGATACGAACACTCCTTTCCTTCATGCTTTTAAAGACCCATACACCCGCCTACACCAAAAAAAAAAACCCTATTTTTCTCTAACACATTTATTCTAAAAGTAACAATAACTCTTCGCCTCTATTTCTTCTTCTTAATATACTTCAAGTATTTCTTTGAACTGAAGTTATCCTCAACCTCTTCTTGAACTGTGATCTTCTTCCTTGGTTTTCGTGCATCAATGCGGGCTTTGCGTTCAGCTTCCGACAACGTACTCAGATCCAATGGGAGCTATTTGAAAACACAATCATCTCAATGAGTTACCAACAAGATTCCTTATTCACACAATCCAACCTTAATAATTTTCCTTGGCTCATGGTATCTGATGTTGATTGAAGAACCGTCCGGCAAGACCACCACTGTTGGATACATTCTACAGTAAACGGAACGATGAAGCTTTGTGACTGCTGCTGTTGCCGATGAAATACATCTTTGTTGATTTATTGGGGTGGAAATAAGACGCGAAATCTGTTTAATTATCATTTTTCCAAAAGACCAAATAAGTGTGACCGGGAACTGTTTTGTAATGATTTTCAGTGAGAAATGTGAAATGTCAAATGGCCGTCAAACAGCTGACAATTAGTTTATGGGGGTTATGGGATGTTTAATGGGGTAACTATATCGAAGTAGATTTTTTAAGTAGTTAAGAGTCTGGTTACATGTTATTCTCAAGGTAATTTGAACTTTCGGAAATTATACAATTGAGTTAAGATTATGCTCACTGGAGTATTTTTGGCGTTTCAATCAAGTTGCACAGCTTTTTACGGTAGTAATTTGTGAAAAGAATCGAGCCTACTCGCGATTTTAAATTTGTAACATCTACCGTGGCGAAGAGAATGATTGTGTCGGTTTCTTCACTGGGCTGTCTGGGTTCAACTCCCAAAACGAGCAACTTCCATAATTGACGGTTATAACTTCTTTGAGTTTAAACAAGGAGTATTTTCTGGCTAGAAATAAGCTTTTCAATGTTTACCATTCCTTCTCTCATAAGAAAATTATTCATGCCCGGGCCTATCTTGGATTGTATTCCTGCCATATGTATCAACAATTACCTTACGGCTACAATTTCAATCCTATTGCCACACGGTATAAATTTTAAATAAAACCCTAAAATATTTTTATAAGCATGTAAGAAATCATCACATCATCAAAATGTCATCTTGCCCTCAGACGAGAGTTGCCATAATCGTAGTATGGATTTCTGTCACTCACGTTGATTACCCATCCAACCCAACTGTCAGTACTGTCAAGTTCTTTTCTTCAACTTCGTTGGTAAGTGAAAAATTTTAAAACATTAATTTTCGTTTCCTTTTTCTTCCGTAATTAATTGAAAAGTAAGCTTTTAATTCCTACAATTGTGTCACACTGACTCAAAAGGAGTGGCTCCTGATTTCATAACGAAAGCCGAAAAAATAACGATGGATATGTGACCTACCATAATCGCCACCGTCCGCTTACATAATAATTGACTCCCAGTGGAGTTTACCCTAGAAGAATGGGTTTCAAACAAATTAGCAACCGCACATCATCGCGTGTAGGACACTACAGAAATTTCGCTTATGCAACTCGTGCAGATTTTCGGACCCACATCATTCGCATCCCCTATCGCACCACCTTACATAACCTCAACTAACGTGAATTTTTTGATTTCTTTTCAGATTGAAAAAAAGGAGTCCTTCGCGATGGCATCAAAACGTATTACCAAAACCGCTATCAACTGGTCGGCACTTGCTGATCGTGTGCCAGCCAACCAAAAGGCCAACTTCCTTTCATTCAAATCCAAGTCAGATGTGTACGTCCGTGCCGTATTGGCCAACCCAGAGAATCCACCAAAAATCGACTGGGCTTACTACAAGAATCTGATCCCAAATGCAGCTTTAGTTGCCGATTTCCAAAAGAAATACGAGAGCCTTAAGGTTCCATACCCAGCCGATAATGTGACACCACAAATCGAGAACGAAATTAAGGCAACCAAATCTGAGATCGAGGCATTCAAGAAGAACTCGAATTCACTGATCAGTTCTTATGAGAAGCAGGTTGCTCATCTGAAATCTGTCCTGCCATACGACCAGATGACCATGGAGGACTACCGTGACTCATTCCCCGAATTGGCATTGGATCCAATCAATCGTCCAACATTCTGGCCTCATACACCAGAGGAACAAATTGGTTACAAGGATAAGGATGCACCACAATCCTCTTAAATCAGTGTAACGTGAAATTTTCAAACAGAATAAAGGTTCTCTTCGATTGTAATGTTATTTTCGTGTTGACCGACAAATAAAACGATAAATTCATGAATTTTCTTTGTTTGGTTGAGATGTTTATGTTGACATTGTGTGGTGGTTTTGTTGGATTCTTTGGTGGGGTCTTGCAATGGCTTGACAATAGGTTGGTGGGTGCAAGGTGATTTGGGTGGTTTCAAGAGAAATTAAAGGAAAATTCCATTTTGTGTGGGCGTCCGGACTTGAGTTTTTTGACGGTCCTCAAGATGAAATTAAAAGGCGTGTCTGGAGGTAGGAGTTAAGCACAACATCGAGGGTTTTCCGGTAGAGCGAGCAGAGGTAGAGCACAAGAAACATTGCGATGGTTTTCAAGGTATGTAGGTGTTTCAAGAATCTGTCTCCTATCACTTAAAGCGTCTTTTTTCTGAATAGCATTAAAAAGCCTCAATCGATTTGGAGAGCCCAGCGGTGGAGGCTCCAAAACTAATCAATGGTCTGGCGCTTGCGCCTTCGTGCAGGGCGACAACATTAGACTGGACACCTCACTAGGTAAATTTGCGTCGGCTTTCAAATTGGAAATTTATGCGATCCTAATGACTACGGACCATATTGTAAAGAGTAGGTGCAAGGGGAGAAGTGTTGTGTGTGTCTGTGTGTGTGTCTGTGTCTGCAGCCAAGCTGTACTTAAGGCCTTTATCAACCCCTTAACCACTGCCAGGATAGTTCAGGAATGCAAGTCCTCTAAATTTGATCGGCGGTCAAAATTCACTACCTGCGTCCTTGGTTAGGGCTTCCATCGACGGTTGTGCCTCTCGAGAAAACAATCGGTGGTGGCATGACTCTCCAGGATGCAGACGGACCTAACGCATGCTCCTTAATGTCTGTAAGAAAGCCGCGGCATTCTTGTCATCCCTTGGGAGAAAATACCTTCGTCAAACATCTAAGTGTGCTTGTTCAAAGCGACGAAACCATCGGCGATGCATGTGCAGAAGAAGACGGCACTGCAGAACACTTCCTCTGCCACTGTCCCGCCTTTGTTCGGGTCAGGTGGCAGGTTTTCGGTGCTGATATGATGAGAGATGATGACGTAGGCTCTCCACCCCAGAAGCTTAACTTTTACACCAAAAAAAAAAAAGGTTGCTGGCTGGCAATACAATGGACCAGTTTTTGAATCTGATTGCCCCGGGCGAGAAAAATGCCTTGCAAAACTGAAGGAAGTCTAGCAAGTTGTCGCCTAATTGGTCTCTTCAAAGGGCGTGGGATCCGCATTATCGACGCTTGCGGACAGCAATGGGTTTTGTTAACAGTGCATTCTAGATGGTTGATTTGATTCCGCATTGATCGTCGTTGTAGTGTAATAGCAACACTACGGTAGACCGTGGGAGCTGCTCTTCGATATGCCATAATACTCATGACATTCATCTTAGGTCGTATCTGCAAGTCTAATCTTGTCTCAGGGAGTTGTGATCTGACCGATAAGCGCGGTTTGACTGGTGAGTCTGAGCAGAATAAACGTTTGGTTACCTCACATCGTTGTTGTTGAAGTTCCACAACTGAAGGACAAGGACGTGTATGAAACGTGTATGAAGAGATGAGAGTGTTGTCATCTGCAACCCAACTTAGTGAACGTCGGATATAAGACGAGGCTCTGGGACACATCAGCCTCTGTGTGTGTTTAAGGTTTGATTCCATCCAGAATTACTCGTATTGAACCATTTCGTAGATCGTAGGTCAAACGGCTCAGGCGAAATATACCTAAGGCGAGTGCATACAAGATCTTGACACCAAATTCTTCACCAATATTTATCGATGCAAAGATTGGTTCCATTGCTCGGTGAGATATACCATCAGATCACCAGTAGACTGGCGTATTGCCGATTGATGGAAAGCTTTGATTCTGTTAGATATTTCCTTAGTTGGGAATTAAGTAAAATTCCCATCACCTTGGAAAGAAGGAAGTTTAATTCTTGAGCTGGAATTTTCGGAATTGGCTTGACAAATGCTAATCCCGAACAGTTTGAAAAGTGCCCAGTAGAGACCAGTAATGGTTCAGTCAAGTCGAAAAAGTTGTCAGAGTTTAAGAACATTTTGTGCCAATATTACGAGCCGTCAAGATCACTCAGGACTTATCCAACTGGATAAGTGGACTGGTGGTACCACTTCTAGGCACCGCAACTTTGGTCGCAAACTGTTCAACAAAAAGATTGGCTTTTTCAAGCGAAGTAAGAAGTAGAGTGTCATCGCAGACGATAGTGCTCCCATTTTCTTCGTCATCTTAGAGGAGCGTATGAAGCGAAGAAACTGAGGAATATTCGTACTGCATTTGGGACATAATTGCGCAAACATTCGTCGATTGTGAGCGTTGCAGGACTTTTACTTTAATGAACTTGTTCGGATTTTCCTCAGTGGGAAAATTTCGTCTCCGAATGATATAACCTCTTTGCAATTCGACTACGTCCTTTCTTCCTTGTGATAATCCTATTCGGGGTATAATTCCTCATCAAAGAAAGAGTTAAATTGGTTATCCAATTTGCGCTCTAGTCGAGGAAGCATGGTGACCAGACTAAGACCAGGAATATGAAGATACCAAATCTTCAATTGAATTCAAACCAGAAGTTTAGGTGCCGGAGTTAGACATTAAGGGTGGATGTTATATTATTCATTGGCCGAATTGATTTGCAATGCAACTTTGTCCATCGAATTACTTTCTCCGAGAAACTATGGTCCAGAAGAGATTAGTTCCACAACCAAGAACCCTCTTCAGATAAAAAAATCATTGTCAAGCATTCTTCAGTTAACGTCTTTCCCGATTGGCGTACGCCATTATCGTTGTGGTCCTTCTCAACTTGTGTGAGACACTTGCATGTCGTATGTTGCGTTCTCCCTTTATATTGTTTGTGTGTTGGTTATGTGAACGCCTGGCCTAAACGATGATATTTCTTCCTTGCTCCTCTCAAGCATCCTTGACTGACTTCAGTCTTCAGGCTGACCCTTCCACTTTAAAGCAATCATAACCGCGATACATCAGCCATTCTTAATTGAAATCCAATTCCTTCATAGTTCTTCTTTTTGTGGCGATACATTGTGCTTCCAGCTGGAACGAACTTTGACTGAGCGGTGGTTATTCTGCACCCCAAGTAAAAGCTATTCTGTGTTTGATCCCTATGCTGATGTTGCTCTTACTGTCCACTGCAGAGCAGAGATAGACCGCAACCTTCCGATAAATTCAATCATTAACCTCTTGTTGAATGTTCCAACAAGTGTCTCGAACTCATTCAAAACATGTGGCCATTTCCAACAGCTCAAATGAGATGTACTCACCGAGCAATGAACTTTAAATATACAAACCATATCAATAGAAGGTGCTTTGCCCATATCTCCCTCACAACAAGTCCATAAGTCATTCAAATTATTTGGTGTGCGCAATTAGTAATCTCTCCAAGCCGCTATCTGCACCTGCAGTCAGCAAATAGACAACAAAGAACAAATAACTGAAAGAAAACATACACAACTTCGTTCCTTTTAACAAAAGAATATTCGTTTTATTGTATTTGGTCGGTAGCATCCCCACCCCAGTATAAACTTAAACCTAATTCGCGTAACTTAAAAATAAGCATAAGGAACTAAAAATAGATGCAGTTCGGTGATTTAGTCAACTTCCTCCACAGTTGGACCAGCGCCACGTGGTTGTGATCCACCTTGTGCGCCAGCACCACCGGTGTGAATCTTCGTCATGATGGGACTGCAGATCTTGGTGATCTCCTCCATCTTGTGCTCGTACTCGTCCTTTTCGGCGGTTGTGTTGTTGTCCAGCCACTTGATGGTCTCGTTGCAGTGCTGCAGGACCTGGTCCTTGTCCGACTGCGGAAGCTTGCTGCCAGCCTGTTCCACGGCTTGCTTCACGTTGAACACATATCCCTCCAAACCGTTGCGGGCTGTAATGCGTTGACGTTGTCGCTCGTCTTCCTCCTGGTACTTCTCAGCCTCGTTCACCATCCTGTCGATTTCAGCCTGTGAGAGACGACCCTTGTCGTTTTTGATTGTGATGTTCTTCACAGCGCCGGAACCCATCTCCTTGGCGGTTACGTTCAGGATTCCATTCGCGTCCAAATCGAAGGTGACGTCGATTTTTGGAACGCCGCGGGGTGCTGGTGGAATGCCTGTCAAGTTGAATGTTCCCAGAAGATTGTTGTCCTTCGTCATCGCCCGCTCCCCTTCGAACACCTGGATGGTGACTGCCGGCTGGTTGTCGGCATACGTGGTGAATGTCTTCGACTGCTTGCAGGGGATTCTGCTGTTGCGCTCGATCAACTTCGTCATCACGCCTCCGGCTGTTTCGATGCCGAGTGACAAGGGGGCGACGTCGACCAGGAGGACGTCTTGGATTTTGCTGCTGGTGTCTCCACTCAGGATGGCTGCCTGTACTGCGGCTCCGTAGGCAACGGCTTCGTCGGGATTAATGGACAGGTTGAGTGATTTTCCAGAGAAGAAGTTCTGGAGCAGACTCTGGACCTTTGGAATTCTTGTGGAACCTCCCACCAACACGATGTCGTTGATCTGAGCCTTGTCCATCTTGGCGTCCTTCAGCGCCTTCTCCACGGGATCCAGTGTGGAGCGGAAGAGGTCTGAGCAGAGCTCCTCGAAGCGGGCTCGACTTATTTTGGTGTAGTAGTCCACTCCTTCGAACAGCGCATCAATCTCCAGACTCGCCTCCGTGCTGGATGACAAGGTGCGCTTGGCCCTCTCTGCTGCTGTCCTCAGACGACGAAGAGCTCGTGGATTTGATGTAAGATCCTTCTTGTATTTTCGCTTGAACTCTTCAGAGAAGTGGTTGACCAGGCGGTTGTCGAAGTCTTCGCCGCCCAAGTGCGTGTCTCCGGCTGTGGACTTCACCTCGAACAGGGAACCCTCGTCGATTGTGAGGATGGACACATCGAACGTGCCACCTCCCAAATCGAAGATGAGGACATTTCGTTCACCGGAGAGATTCTTGTCAAGCCCGTAGGCCAAGGCGGCTGCTGTTGGTTCGTTGATAATTCTTAACACGTTTATTCCAGCGATGGCTCCGGCGTCTTTGGTTGCCTGGCGCTGGGAGTCGTTGAAGTACGCTGGTACTGTGATCACTGCATCTCGGATGGTTTCGCCCAGGTATGCCTCGGCTGTCTCCTTCATCTTCGTCAGCACCATGGAGCTGATCTCCTCCGGGGCGAACGTCTTCTGCTCCCCTTTGAATTCAACACTGATCTTCGGCTTTCCTCCATCACTCACCACCTTGAAAGGCCAGTGCTTCATGTCACCCTGGATCTTCTCGTCGTCGAATTTCCGTCCAATCAACCGCTTTGCGTCGAACACTGTGTTCTTGGGGTTCATGGCAACCTGGTTCTTGGCGGCGTCTCCGATGAGACGCTCGGAGTCTGTGAACGCTACATAGCTGGGCGTGGTGCGGTTGCCCTGGTCGTTGGCAATGATTTCCACCTTTCCGTGCTGGAAGACTCCAACACAGGAGTACGTGGTGCCCAAGTCAATACCGATTGCTGGCATGCTGATGTATTTCTGTTTTCACACAATTAAATCACAAAAAAAGGTTCTGCGTCGTAGTTTGAAATTATGTCACACCAGTAATTGCTTGAATGTATGTATGTATGTATGGATTTTTACTCGATGCACTTCCTTCCACTTGTTACCGTCACTTGGTTCGTCCGTTGAATACTGAATAGAAGAGAATCCGGCCGGGTATTTATACGATTTTGGACGAAGAGAGAAGAATCGAGAACGTTGCTGTGGAAGATTGTCGATGATTCACGTTGGTGTGTGGATGTACGAGAATGAGTGTGATTTTAATACGCGAAGAGCAGATGCACGGACAAATGTGTTTGCAATTTCGCAAACAAAATGCTCTTTCGCATGTGTAGATATTTTCTGTTATGGATATTTTCATACGGAGTTCTCTTAGGCGGCACGGCGGCTTCTTTTATATCATGGATGTGTGCGGTAGTCGTGTGAGAAGTGAGAATATGACGAAACGAATAGTTTCTTATCCAATTAGGGGATGCTACACGAGATTTTGCTGATTGTCTTCAGGGGGACACGTTACTTGATGAAATCTATAAATAGCTCCAAATAAATGTTGGACTTATTATTTCATCATAATCGGACTTTAAAAGGTATGACGCCAGGTGGGAGGTCGTTGAGAATAGTTTTCCTCATTTATCGCGAGAAGTCTTTAAACAAAATCATTGTGAATAGGTTGTAACGTGAATATTGGCTAGGTATCAACTACGACTCTCTTGGAAGTATTTTAGCCAAAAGGCTTCCCGAAAATATGTTTTGCCTGCGTTCCTTGAGGCAGTTTATTGACCAGATAGGCGAGCGATAGGAAAAGAAATTTAAATAAATTTAAAACTGACTCTGGCTTAGTTTTGAAGTATGGAGTACGAGTGTGAGGTGTTATTCCTGCATTATCGGTTCGAAAGAGCTCCCCCCAAAATGGTTGACTTAATAGCGCAGACTAATGGCATTTTGTAGCCCCAATCGAGTGATGTCAAGTCGGGTGATTGCCTAATTGATGAACGCTTGACGTGAGATCACCCATTGGCCAAATTTCTCCTTCACAGCTGTGGGCGTTGCATCGGCGGATGACATGTAGCACGGTCTGGTTGGAACCACAGACCAAACAATATTGTGGCCACATCATAACCGCCAAGGTCGGTTTTTATACTTATTTATACTTATTAGAGAGTTATTCAGAGAGTTTCAAATTCGATGTTTTTACTTAGTTTTACTTGGTCTTCCTCTCCTTCTCGAACCAGGAGGCTCGGATTCGAAGACCCTCTTAGCTGGAGCATTGTTGTCCATGCGCTCGATGTGGCCGAACCAGTGCAGTCGACGGATCTTTGCCTTCCGGACTTCATCCTGGTACAGCTCATAGAGCTCGCGGTTGTTTCTTCTCCTCCATTCGCCTTTCGAGGAAGAATTTTTCTTTCGAAGGCACCAAGAATCAGCTCCGCAGTCTTGCTTATCGTCCAGCTTTCGGCTCCATATAGCAGGACTGGCAAAATAAAGGTTTTGTAGGGCATGATCTTAGTCCTTCGAGTCAGGAGTTTTGACGCCAGTTGTTTCGACAATCCAAAGTAAGACCGGTTGCCAAAGGCGGTCCTACGTCGGATCTCCACAGTGATGTCGTTTGTGGAGCTTACGTTTGCCCCGAGGTAGACAAAATCCTTTACTACGTGGAAATTGTTTTAAAAGATACAAAATTTAGTGAAAGTAGATTTAAACACCCTCAACACAATGATAGTCATAAAATATTTTGTCCTAACTCGCGTTAGGCGGTCTGTACGTATGTTCATATATCAATGTACTCGAGGTCTGGCCCACAGAAAGCCGGTTAACATCGCTCCTAATTTTAAATAATAAATAAAGTCCGATGGTTCTGCCTTGCCATACACCGTACTAGGCCAGCAATCTTTGTGGATGTTGAACACTTGTGGATTGTTTTCGAACTAAAAACGGGAATTTCGGTAGCTGAACCAAAAATTGGCTTCATGTGACTAGATGATTGATGGGTCAATACATCCAGCGCCCACTCACGGCCCTTTCTATGGTCATCCGACTTTAATTGTTGCATCAGCACAATCTTGGATGTAGCCCTCAAACCAATCGCAAGCCGGGTTGACTCTCTGACGATGCCCAATTGAAGTGATCCACGCCGAAACTACATTTCTGGATATTCTTGGATACTAGCTAACGGAGCGTTAGCTATATTTTCTTCAATTCGCACCTGTCTCCATCTGGTTAAGGCTCAAAATAGTGTACTTACGCCCAAACTTTTCTACGGTGGGACGAATTGCTTCCACACTAAAGGCATGATGACGGCCGATCTCATCACATTGTGTATTTACAACTGAGCCTGTATTTACAATTAAAATTCCACACGTTCAATAAATAGGCATGTCTGTTCGAAATGATTCGTAGTTGAGCAAATTAAAAATCTCTTTTTGAGAGAGAAACTATGCAGAAACTTGTGGAACGACTTTTCTTAGAAATGCACACAATTCACGGAACGTCAAACAAAAAATATAGAGTTTTTTTTTATTTATTTTTATTCTATACCTAAAACACAACAAATTTATAAAAAAAAAACCTCTAAAAATTGGTAACTGAAATGTGAAAAAACGGCTGAATTGAAATATGTATCGTTTTTTTTATTATGGATTTGTATTGAATTTGACAGTCTTCAAATTTCTACCCACAGAAATTTCTTTCCAGAAGGTTGCAGGGTAGGCAAATTTTTAACTCTTTCATGAGCACTAGCAATGAAGATGAGCACTCTCTTCAGTCAAAAACTACAAAAAAAAAACAAACAAACACCAAATGGAACGGCTTTTGACAGTTTCTCGGTGATTTTCGGTTTCACAGCAATTGGAACCAGGAATGAAGTTTTACAAACCGCTTAAAACTTTTGAAAACCGTTTTTTATATCGTTATTTAGTGAATAACCATCAAAAAATCATGAAAATCTGTCAAAAAATTTCTCAAATTCTACGATGGACTAGGGCCCAATCAGCTGTGAAGTCGGCTAACCGATAATGTAAAGACCCAAACCATAGAAACCGTCGCGTGCGTTGTGTTTGGAATCCACAAGAATCGTAGTTGCCGGATTGCAAAGAGGTGCCAAATAACGTAGTCACGTAACGTGCGCAATTCACTGGGGCATAAATCTAAGAAATTCGGAATTTTAAAGTTCCTGTATCCTTATTAGGAGTTATTCAAAAACAATTTTAAATAAAACAAAAAGTATTCTTTCATTCATAAAATTTAGTAAAAAAACAATCACATGAGAAGAAACCGAATGAATTTCCATGGAAATTTGGAATTGAAAGATAAAAGTTGCCCAATTCCCTCTCATAGGGGGTAATGAGTTGTCAACTTTTTGACATGACACAACACACGCGACGGATTCTATGGCTTTGGACCTTAAGGACAATAAGGTGTGCGTCCCAAAACAAAAATACCGCGGTTTTGGCAAGCTGTCAACGAAGAGTGTATCTCTGGGGTTCCTAGCTCCATCTTTGAACACAACAATTATCGAGAATAAAAAAAAGCTTACCAAATTGAAACAAAAACACAAGATTAAGCTTATTTTTCACTTTAGTAAACGTCTTAACATTTTACAACCATTCACTCAAATATTCCATTCATAAGTACATTCGGCTAAAGGCTAACCACCGTACGAGCTGTCATCAATTCTTTTTTCCTTTCGTTCCGCTGCGTATTATTCCAGTGTGCTAGACGTCCGCAATAAAAAATCATTTTATAAAGTATTAATCCTCAGTATTTCATCAAATAAGCCAACAGTGTATTATGTGATTAAAGCGGCCCACCAGACTGTCTTATACAGAAAAATATTGAAGAATTCACACAAGAGTACATATCCTTGCCGAAATCCGCTGCATTCCTCAAACCCCTCATGGTGCATCATGTAGCGAGCTGCGGCACAGCCCGATCATTCCCAAGAATTCAAACATGTAGTTTCTTGCAATTAATGTTGCCAGACGAACTTGCCAAAAAGATGGTGTGTCGATTTGCTGGACATTTGATCGAAATCCGTGCCACTAAAAGACCATGCGGTGGGCTAAGAACTGAACGTGTCAAAACATCAGCGTTTTTCGCGTAACGTGTTATTGTTATATAGTGGATAGTGGTCCTTGTCCGGATTAATTTAATGAATGGATGACAAGTAGCCTCGAGGCAGCGGAAAACCTTGACCGGATGGACAATGAACTCCCATTTGCCTGGCAAGCTAAATCACTTGCATTGCAAAACCTGTCATTAACATGACTCGATTGAACTGAGCATGGGTGCAATGTATTCACGAATCGTCGCATATTGTTACCCTAGGTCGTACGTTAGCATTAAAAGTGAATTCTGGACAGTCCAATATGCGACGTCTTGTCGCAGTAAATAAACGAATGCCAAATTAATCGTATTGCTTTTGTGATGACTCCCGGGCGTTGTTTTCTGTCATCAGGGAGGGATATAAAATTGTTGGGAGAGCTACACTAACTGGATGGATTGTAGCTCACTTAGTAGACGTGGATGTCACCATATCCCATGAATAAAAACAGCGTATTAATCAGTAGTCCAGCGGGTCGTTTGGATGCGGTTCTGATGATCAACTTCAAACTGAGGCCACTCCAGCAGGCAGTGCATTCAGAAATGGCCCCGAAGGAGTTCACTCAATTTTCAGTCCACGGTGTGAACTGCGGTGGGTGACTGCCATTGCTTCGAGAATCAGTGCACAAAATCAACTGGCTTTGAAAGAGAGCATCAACGGCCAAAGTGACTTCCTGGATCGACTTCCTCTGAAAGCTGTTTAGCTTCTCGAAACTGAGCTAATTAGGAACAGTCTTCTCTGAATATAAACTCAACACATGGCCTAGCACAGGGAAAGCACCATCAACAAAATCGAGTCAACCAGGAAGCCATAAAATCCATGCCTTGAATCATCGTTTAATTTGAACAACAAGCGTTGTGAGATCACTCCTAGCTGGCTCCAAACAATTAGCTAGTTACCTTAAATCTCCGAGTGATCTCATTCGCATTCACGTCGAAGAGTCTTCATCAAATAATCCATTTCATAAGCGAGAGTCAGCTGTGTCGAATCAATCAATACAAAGCGCAAACATAAAGTGTAAGCAGTCCTGACGTCGGAGGCTAATTTTAAATTTCTGGCAGCATTTCTAAAAAAAAAAAGTGCGCCAATCCAAAAATAGTCGACCGTCTGCATTATTTTAGGCTTCCAATTCCTTGAATGTCTACAAAATCTCACACATCGAGAGCGGTTCAGTCAACCGTGCGCATTCCTGGCGGAAAGAGAAGTGAGACACGATTAAAAATATGAACTAGATCTCTCAAAATGATCACTTTTGGAAGAGAGCAATGCTAGGCAACGTCTCTTTAAATTGCTCCTAGAATTTTTATAGGTTTGACTTGAGGTGGAGTCAATTGAATCAAATTTCTATTTGATGTGTCTGTTTGCGAACTTTGCAGGCTCTTCCAGAGACCTCCTGCTACTGATACTGATGTTTTATTGTTTAGTGTGACATCTCGGGGTACAGGCATTTGACCGATCGAAGACAACGTTGCCAAGATCAGCAATCTGAAAAAACATAGTATCCAACGCAAGAGCACGGAAGGAATCTCTTATTATCGCCAAATGACCGGCACTGGTGACCGTCAGTCAACGGCCTTGAGTGACTAGATAACAATAATAGTTCTATTTCGGCAACACTAAAAGTTACCAATGACAGCTGTCAAAATATTCAGCCGCGAGGGCGTGATGCACAGATTAAAATTTTGTCAACGACCATACCATGCTGAAAAAATCGGTTCTCGTGTTAAACCAAGTTTTTCAAGTTTTCTTGGTAGTTAAAATTAATAAAATATTGTCTCTAAAGACTAAAAAAAAACGTTGTTTAAGCCGAAAGGCACAAATAATTATAAATTAGAATAGCTTAGAGTACTCGCATAGGGTCAGTAAGTTAGGATTAAATACATTAAGTTATTTAAGATATTTAAGCTAGTTTTAAGTATGTTTTGTCTAGCAAGTAAGTTTCTTTCATAATTAAATAAAAACAAAGTTACATGAAAAAAAAAAAAAAAAAATCGGTTCTCGTCCGATCACCGTAATCAAACAGCATCGGGCGCGGATAGTACTTGGATGGGGGACCGCTTGGGAACACCGCGTGTTGTTGACACTGACAGCTGTCATAACTTTTTGCTCCCCAGTATTACCCCACAATCGCATCCAACAAGACAGTGCACATTCTCCTACCAAACTTCTTTTTCCTTTTTCTAAATGTTTGTCAACAATTTTCTTGCATATGACGTATGTCAAATTATTATGCTGTCAACGAGATGACAGCCCGATGTGCATCCACACAATAGATCAGTTATTGTCGGATAGTGTCAGAAGGGTTTTTGCTTTATGCCTGAAACACAATAATGCGCTGCGCCAGCCGACTTCATGTTAAGTAGAGCGTGCGATGACGCACTGCGTTGAAATAAATACTCAATTTAGCAGCTGTTCTCTCTCTCATATCTCACGGATGAAAAATATTGCCGCCTTTCTGCATACACTGATTTGAAATGACTTTTGCCGTTAAACTATTTTTAATCGGCCGTTTTCATTTCTCAAATGACATTTGACACAAAATACTCTCAATTTTGAACAAAACTTTCACTTTGGGAGAAAATGTCTCTCACAGCGCACCTCTCTGTCAAAAAATATCCAACATGTTGAATAATGACGTGCGATGGACTACGTTCTACGTTTTATTACGATCCTCTCAATCCTTTCATTATTCACTGACGCAAGTCGACGCTGTATTTTGTGCGTGGCCATTGAATTGTGTTCGTTGAAAGACAACGCCAGCGCAAACGCACTATTCCGTTTCAGGCATTATGCATGTACGCATTTGTGTGTTCACTTTTGCTTCTGTTGATGTATGCTCAAGACGATAAGCAAAGGGAATTGAAGACCATCTCAGATGCGTTGGTATGCCGCAGGTAAAACAATCCGGCACATAGAATACATTACGTGCGTTAGCCTCAGTGATGACGACATTAAATATATACGTTCTTATGGAAGGTGACATAACACATGATAACTCAACACTGACACTGATATAAATTCAATTCTCTGGCGTTAAAATACTGGATTTAGAAAATTAATGTAGGAGCCACACGGGAGGCAAGTCCAGAATCAAGTGCACGAAAAGCACATTGCAGAAATTGATGCTGCTGTCAATTGCAACTTCATGACGTGTGCGCCATCTGGTCCCTGGGACGTAGAGTGTATCTCGCGGATTGCTAGCTCCCTCTTTGGACACAAAAATTATGGAGAATAAAAGAGGCTTACCAAATCGAAACACAAAACACACACGATTTAGCTAATTTTTCACTTTAGTAAACGTGTTAGTACCTTTACTACCATTCACTCACCCCGATTACGAAAGTCGTTTTAGTAAACCGACACAAGGCGTTTTGAGAGTCGACTCGCTTCTTAGGCGTTTATGCATATGTGACGATTACATCTGCCTAGACTTGGCAGCACTATGGAGAAGACCCCTTTCAATACGTCACTGATGGAAAGAACGGGGACGGCATTCGTTGTTGAACGTTTGACTTGAATAGTAGAATTTGAAATACAGACAATACACTTAAGCCTACATAAACGTTGAGTTTTTCTTGTAGTAATTTATTCTGTCTTACATCGGTATTTCAAACCTATATCGACTCGAGCTTATGTTCTACATCCATTCCAAAACAGTCAGTCAAAAGCTGTCACTTTGAAAGATCAACTTGTTATTCGGCGTAGTTTTCATAAATTATGCCATAGTTATACCATAGTTATATTTGTGTTTTTAATAAAATTACTAAGTGGAATTTACGTGTTTAAGTAAATACACACAGCACTTCTATGTGACACCTATCTCTTTCCAAGAAGTTTCAGTTGCATATCTTCGTAGAACAACTCGTTGAATTTCTTTGGTAAATTCATATTTTCCTCCATCAGTTCAATCAGCCGCTTTACACACGACAGCTGTCGCACAAAAAATACGTTCCACATGAACTTATCGCCAGATGACGTTTTATAACGTAAAACGAATACTTTATCGACAATCGTAATACGGAGAGGCGTTTCGACACAAGGCGTCCAACGACTTTCGTAATCGCAGGGACTGGTTGAAGAGGTAGAATTCGTCGAAACAAAAATGCACAATTGTGAGGAATAAGTCTTGCTTGGATAAATGGTTTTTGTAGAAATCGCTTAAGAATGAAATGGTGGCAATAATTGGTGCAAAAAAGTGGATCCGTTGCACTAGCATTCATTTACCACGTTGTCCCTCGAAATTGGACTCGAAGACTTTCTGGAGCGGAGTTTTGGCGTCCGTAAGTACTACATCAAATAAACATACGAGACGAGAGACTAAAACCCGTTTGACCAGATCCAATCGTTAGTCGATACAGTTCGTCAGTCACATCCTCTGTCCAATTGTTCATCGCCCAAACAACCAGCGATTAGAAAAGTTGATCCTTCCTTTTGTCTCAGACGCGCCGACGTTTCATTAATTGCGTTCACTTCGGCGCCTAACTAGAAGTCTTTCACCACATCAAAGTTATTGGTGTGAATATATAGAACACGTCTATTCAACGCCGCTTCCCTCTCGATGCTCACAGACTGACAGTCCACTACCCACGATGATGTCAATAACATCGGTAAATGCACGCTCATCCCAAGATCATTTATTTCCATGCCAATGAAGGTGAAGCCCACCCATCACCGACCAGTGCTGTTTAAATGAATACACAAAACCGTTTTCTTTTGGCACATTCGCCTCATAACAATTTATTGAAATGCTTGTTCCTGTCTCAGCACTTATTTTTACTCCTTAAAACTAATGGGCAGTATTAGTTCTAGAAACCTGCTAGAAAATACTTAAGTAACTAAACTCAGTCTTCGAACTAGTCTTAGTCCACCTCTTCAACCGTTGGGCCGTTGTAGCCGCCGCCTGCCTGCTGGCCGCAGCTCGATGCTTGTGCTCCCGCACCGGCTCCCGTGTGAATCTTCGTCATGATGGGGCTGCAGACCTTGGTGAGCTCGTCCATCTTGTGCTCGTACTCGTCCTTCTCGGCGGTCGTGTTGTTGTCCAGCCACTTAATGGTCTCATTGCAGTGCTGCAGGGCCTGGTCCTTGTCCGACTGCTGAAGTTTGCTGCCGGACTGTTCCACAGCTTGTTTCACGTTGAACACGTATCCCTCCAGGCTGTTGCGGGCTGCGATCTTCTGGCGCTGTCGCTCGTCTTCCTCTTGGTACTTCTCAGCCTCGCTCACCATTCTGTCGATCTCAGCCTGGGAGAGACGGCCCTTGTCGTTCTTGATCGTGATGTTCTTCGTGTTGCCAGAGCCCATCTCCTTGGCGGTTACGTTCAGGATTCCATTTGCGTCCAGGTCGAAGGTGACATCGATCTGCGGGACGCCTCGTGGAGCAGGGGGAATGCCGGTCAAGTTGAATGTTCCCAGAAGGTTGTTGTCCTTCGTCATCGCCCGCTCCCCTTCGAACACCTGGATGGTGACTGCCGGCTGGTTGTCGGCATACGTGGTGAATGTCTTCGACTGCTTGCAGGGGATTCTGCTGTTGCGCTCGATCAACTTCGTCATCACGCCTCCGGCTGTTTCGATGCCGAGTGACAAGGGGGCGACGTCGACCAGGAGGACGTCTTGGATTTTGCTGCTGGTGTCTCCACTCAGGATGGCTGCCTGTACTGCGGCTCCGTAGGCAACGGCTTCGTCGGGATTAATGGACAGGTTGAGTGATTTTCCAGAGAAGAAGTTCTGGAGCAGACTCTGGACCTTTGGAATTCTTGTGGAACCTCCCACCAACACGATGTCGTTGATCTGAGCCTTGTCCATCTTGGCGTCCTTCAGCGCCTTCTCTACGGGATCCAGTGTGGAGCGGAAGAGGTCTGAGCAGAGCTCCTCGAAGCGGGCTCGACTTATTTTGGTGTAGTAGTCCACTCCTTCGAACAGCGCATCAATCTCCAGACTCGCCTCTGTGCTCGATGACAAAGTGCGCTTGGCCCTCTCTGCTGCTGTCCTCAGACGACGAAGAGCTCGTGGATTTGATGTAAGATCCTTCTTGTATTTTCGCTTGAACTCTTCACAGAAATGATTGACTAGGCGGTTATCGAAGTCTTCTCCGCCCAAGTGCGTGTCTCCGGCTGTGGCCTTCACCTCAAACAGGGAACCCTCGTCGATTGTGAGGATAGACACATCGAATGTGCCACCCCCTAAGTCGAAGATGAGGACATTTCGTTCACCGGAGAGGTTCTTGTCAAGTCCGTATGCCAAGGCGGCTGCTGTTGGTTCGTTGATGATCCTCAAGACGTTTATTCCAGCGATGGCTCCGGCGTCTTTGGTTGCCTGGCGCTGGGAGTCGTTGAAGTACGCTGGTACTGTGATCACTGCATCTCGGATGGTTTCGCCCAGGTATGCCTCGGCTGTCTCCTTCATCTTCGCCAGCACCATGGAGCTGATCTCCTCCGGGGCGAATGTCTTCTGCTCTCCTTTGAATTCAACACTGATCTTTGGTTTTCCCCCGTCGCTCACAACCTGGAATGGCCAGTGCTTCATGTCGGCCTGGATCTTCTCGTCGTTGAACTTCCGTCCAATCAATCGCTTCGCATCGAAGACTGTGTTCCTGGGGTTCATGGCAACCTGGTTCTTGGCGGCGTCTCCGATGAGACGCTCTGAATCTGTGAACGCCACATAGCTGGGTGTAGTGCGGTTGCCTTGGTCGTTGGCAATGATTTCCACTTTTCCGTGTTGAAAGACTCCAACGCAGGAGTAGGTGGTGCCCAAGTCAATTCCGATTGCTGGCATCTTGTCGCTTGTTCTCTCAGTAAATTTGCCAAAAATGTTCACTTCTTTCCTTGAAATGTTGCAATTTACTTCTCGTGTATTTACTGTGTTCTTCTTGTGATTATGGACTTTTCTTTCGCAGTTGAAATTAATAATCTCCTTTTATTCTGTGGATTTCTCACTAAGCACTTGCTCAGTCACTTCACTTAACTTTGCAATTTTCACTTTGGTTTTGCAATGAATACTGTGAGTCGAAGAGAGCCAGTCCGGCTATTTATATGCTTTTGTGCAGAAAGAGAAAATTCGAGATGTCATTTCGAGATCCTTGTGGAAATGTGTGGAAGTGGTAGCCGAATGTCGAAGCAGAATGAAATAAGTGAAAATAGGGAAAGAGAGTGTTAGAAACACAACGAAGGGCATAAGTATATGGAAGAGAACAGGAAACACACAAGTACCTTTTTTGTCAGCTCTCTTATTTTAATGAGAAAGAGATCCGGGTCTTGTAGATTTCGCGTCGCAATAGTGTACACAGAATTCAGAACAACACAGTTTTGTTTTGTTTTGTTTTTGCTGTTTGTTATTGCGGGGAGGTGTCGGAACTGTTAAGTGATGAGAAAGTATGCATTATTCCGGAAAGTTCTCAGGTGAGCGGATGCAATGACATTGCTCGTATTTCATGACGCAGTTAGAACCGTTCGAAACAACATGCGTGGGAATCACTTGAATCGAATTGTAAGGCGGACAATTTTGTTACTTCCTTGCGAAATGATGACTCAATGGAATGAGTGATCTGGATTCAATCGTTGATCCCATTCAATGCTTTAGATGGGGTGGTCTGTTGGTGTGGGCGGTTCGATTTATGAGCTGTGGATGTTTTTGATGTAGCACACACGCGGATCGTTGAACGATTTTTGTGGTGCCCGTTTGTTGTTGCATCATCGCCTTTTCGGGGCTCTCACGAATATGCAGTTGGTCTCTGAACTTCCGAATTGCTCACAAGAGGATTAAATAGAAAGCTAAAAAGTTATCTTGATCGTTTGCTGGATATGTTCAGGTTCAGATCAGTTTCCCATTTCTGTTCTTCCCTGAAGAGATTGTAAATTCTTGTGATAAGTACGTCACTTGCAATAGGAATAGGGGAAAGACCACATTGTTCATTTTTGTGGTTATTGTGGTATAGTTAGTCGCAGAGGGTTAATTAATCTTTCAGATTAACTTATAATGTAATTACTTTTCTTAACTTTATCAATCAGTTCCCTGAACTTATCCTGGTTAGTTGTTTACTTGGTTTTACAAGGATTACCTATGCATTTATGAAGGTTTTAAGAAAATCAGACTCACGACCGCAGGAAATAGGTACCCACATACGCAATGAATTATTTGCGTTTGAGAAATGTCAAAGTTTGTATGGTGAGTTTGAATTGGAACGTTTTCTACGACGACTTAAAACGCATTCATCTTACCGACAAGTGATACGTTTACTTCAATCGTATTCAACGATGAAACGCTGTGAATTTGAGTGAATGTTCCCCGCGCCCCCGGCGTATCTTTTCGGCGCTAGGGTTGAATCACTCCTGAATAAGAAATTGTTTTCTTTATGGGATAGTTCGAGATGACCAACCTCTTAACTGTCTGGCTCCAGTTGTACACACCAAATTAACGGATGTCTTTCACCACTTGCATACGCCACCTTAAACACAAGATCAGAATTGTTGCATTATTGAGAGAGATAGGCGGCACCTGGATTTCGAGTCTGAGACAGCTTCTAAAGATATGTACATATGTACATACATTTATCTACAGCTGGCATCGCCCGCAGACCTTGTTTCTAGATAAAGCCCAATGGTGTATTTATCTCATTTTCTCATAGTTTATGTCTCCGGTCTGGGATATTCAAGGTCTTCGTGTTCCATTCCCTTTTTCGAATATACATACATAGTTCAACACCGCAGTCTCTGCAGCGCACCACGTACGTTATCTTTTCAAATGTGTTAAAAAATATTTACTCTTTTCGATTTCCAAAAGTGTAAACAAAAATAAGTGACCTTGTGCAAACAATTTCGCTGACAAATATACAACGTACCTACTTATTTACATTCTCAACCAGTCCAGTCAAGTAGAATAATACTGCAATTTCGAAAACAACCCAAATGATTACATATATCATTTGAATAGAAGTTCATTGCCATTGTTAAACGTCCTCTTGTACGTACATATTTACTTTATAAATGTAGGATGCATAATATATTCCAACGCATCCACACAACATACATATAGCGCCTTGTTCTAGTGTGAGTACTTGCGAATCACACGTAATGTATGAAGCTTCTGGAACTATATTACCGATTTGTCCAGATGTTACTTGAGATGGAGACACGATTATGAAATAATCAACACAAATGACTGAATTTCGGGTCACCTTTTGTACTCTACTCTTCAGAGAAAACGAAGAAAATAATCCAGAAGAGATGAGAGTGCTCTACGCACATCCGATTCTCTTAAGAATGAGTCATTATCTCTCTCTCTCTCTTATCCACCTTCTTTGTGTTTTTCTTTTTTCACCCTTAATAACCCACCGGCTACCAATTACAAATCGAGCCTTTACCAGACCTTTCTACAAGCGCCTAGTAAACTTTTCTCGAATTTTCTCTTTCTGCACAGAATCATATAAATAGCCGGACTGGCTCTCTTCGACTCACAGTATTCATTGCAAAACCAAAGTGAAAATTGCAAAGTTAAGTGAAGTGACTGAGCAAGTGCTTAGTGAGAAATCAACAGAATAAAAGGAGATTATTGATTTCAACTCCGAAAGAAAAGTCCATAATCACAAGAAGAACACAGTAAATACACGAGAAGTAAATTGCAACATTTCAAGGAAAGAAGTGAACATTTTTGGCAAATTTACTGAGAGAACAAGCGACAAGATGCCAGCAATCGGAATTGACTTGGGCACCACCTACTCCTGCGTTGGAGTCTTTCAACACGGAAAAGTGGAAATCATTGCCAACGACCAAGGCAACCGCACTACACCCAGCTATGTGGCGTTCACAGATTCAGAGCGTCTCATCGGAGACGCCGCCAAGAACCAGGTTGCCATGAACCCCAGGAACACAGTCTTCGATGCGAAGCGATTGATTGGACGGAAGTTCAACGACGAGAAGATCCAGGCCGACATGAAGCACTGGCCATTCAAGGTTGTGAGCGACGGGGGAAAACCAAAGATCAGTGTTGAATTCAAAGGAGAGCAGAAGACGTTCGCCCCGGAGGAGATCAGCTCCATGGTGCTGACGAAGATGAAGGAGACAGCCGAGGCATACCTGGGCGAAACCATCCGAGATGCAGTGATCACAGTACCAGCATACTTCAACGACTCCCAGCGCCAGGCAACCAAAGACGCCGGAGCCATCGCTGGAATAAACGTCTTGAGGATCATCAACGAACCAACAGCAGCCGCCTTGGCATACGGACTTGACAAGAACCTCTCCGGTGAACGAAATGTCCTCATCTTCGACTTGGGGGGTGGCACATTCGATGTGTCCATCCTCACAATCGACGAGGGTTCCCTGTTCGAGGTGAAGGCCACAGCCGGAGACACGCACTTGGGCGGAGAAGACTTCGATAACCGCCTAGTCAATCATTTCTGTGAAGAGTTCAAGCGAAAATACAAGAAGGATCTTACATCAAATCCACGAGCTCTTCGTCGTCTGAGGACAGCAGCAGAGAGGGCCAAGCGCACCTTGTCATCGAGCACAGAGGCGAGTCTGGAGATTGATGCGCTGTTCGAAGGAGTGGACTACTACACCAAAATAAGTCGAGCCCGCTTCGAGGAGCTCTGCTCTGACCTCTTCCGCTCCACACTGGATCCCGTGGAGAAGGCGCTGAAGGACGCCAAGATGGACAAGGCTCAGATCAACGACATCGTGTTGGTGGGAGGTTCCACAAGAATTCCAAAGGTCCAGAGTCTGCTCCAGAACTTCTTCTCTGGAAAATCACTCAACCTGTCCATCAACCCCGACGAAGCCGTTGCCTACGGAGCCGCAGTCCAAGCAGCCATCCTCAGTGGAGACACCAGCAGCAAAATCCAAGACGTCCTCCTGGTCGACGTCGCCCCCTTGTCACTCGGCATCGAAACAGCCGGAGGCGTGATGACGAAGTTGATCGAGCGCAACAGCAGAATCCCCTGCAAGCAGTCGAAGACATTCACAACGTACGCCGACAACCAACCGGCAGTCACCATCCAGGTGTTCGAAGGGGAGCGGGCGATGACGAAGGACAACAACCTTCTGGGAACATTCAACTTGACCGGCATTCCCCCTGCTCCACGAGGTGTCCCGCAGATTGATGTCACCTTCGACCTGGACGCAAATGGAATCCTGAACGTAACCGCCAAGGAGATGGGCTCTGGCAACACGAAGAACATCACGATCAAGAACGACAAGGGCCGCCTCTCCCAGGCTGAGATCGACAGGATGGTGAGCGAGGCTGAGAAGTACCAAGAGGAAGACGAGCGACAGCGCCAGAAGATCGCAGCCCGCAACAGCCTGGAGGGATACGTGTTCAACGTGAAACAAGCTGTGGAACAGGCCGGCAGCAAACTTCCGCAGTCGGACAAGGACCAGGCCCTGCAGCACTGCAATGAGACCATTAAGTGGCTGGACAACAACACGACCGCCGAGAAGGACGAGTACGAGCACAAGATGGACGAGCTCACCAAGGTCTGCAGCCCCATCATGACGAAGATTCACACGGGAGCCGGTGCGGGAGCACAAGCATCGAGCTGCGGCCAGCAGGCAGGCGGCGGCTACAACGGCCCAACGGTTGAAGAGGTGGACTAAGACTAGTTCGAAGACTGAGTTTAGTTACTTACGTATTTTCTAGCAGGTTTCTAGAACTAAGACTGCTCATTAGTTTTAAGGAGTAAAAATAAGTGCTGAGACAGGAACAAGCATTTCAATAAATTGTTATGAGGCGAATGTGCCAAAAGAAAACGGTTTTGTGTATTCATTTAAACAGCACTGGTCGGTGATGGGTGTGCTTCGTTTGCAACGGAAAGTGGTTGGAAATTAGTTTGAGTTTCGACTTGGTAATGCGTGAAATTCTCCTTCATTGGCATGGAAATAAATGATCTTGGGATGAGCGTGCATGTACCGATGTTATTGAACAGTCTGTGAGCATCGAGAGGGAAGCGGCGTTGAATAGACGTGTTCTATATATTCACACCAATAACTTTGATGTGGTGAAAGACTTCTAGTTAGGCGCCGAAGTGAACGCAATTAATGAAACGTCGGCGCGTCTGAGACAAAAGGAAGGATCAACTTTTCTAATCGCTGGTTGTTTGGGCGATGAACAATTGGACAGAGGATGTGACTGACGAACTGTATCGACTAACGATTGGATCTGGTCAAACGGGTTTTAGTCTCTCGTCTCGTATGTTTATTTGATGTAGTACTTACGGACGCCAAAACTCCGGCCGAGAAAGTCTTCGAGTCCAATTTCGAGGGACAACGTGGTAAATGAATGCTAGTGCAACGGATCCACTTTTTTGCACCAATTATTGCCACCATTTCATTCTTAAGCGATTTCTACAAAAACCATTTATCCAAGCAAGACTTATTCCTCACAATTGTGCATTTTTGTTTCGACGAATTCTACCTCTTCAACCAGTCCCTGCGATTACGAAAGTCGTTGGACGCCTTGTGTCGAAACGCCTCTCCGTATTACGATTGTCGATAAAGTATTCGTTTTACGTTATAAAACGTCATCTGGCGATAAGTTAATGTGGAACGTATTTTTTGTGCGACAGCTGTCGTGTGTAAAGCGGCTGATTAAACTGATGGAGGAAAATATGAATTTACCAAAGAAATTCAACGAGTTGTTCTTCGAAGATATGCAACTGAAACTTCTTGGAAAGAGATAGGTGTCACATAGAAGTGCTGTGTGTATTTACTTAAACACGTAAATTCCACTTAGTAATTTTATTAAAAACACAAATATAACTATGGTATAACTATGGCATAATTTATGAAAAATACGCCGAATAACAAGTTGATCTTTCAAAGTGACAGCTTTTGACTGACTGTTTTGGAATGGATGTAGAACATAAGCTCGAGTCGATATAGGTTCGTAATACCGATGTAAGACAGAATAATTTCATTACTACAAGAAAAACTCAACGTTTTTTTAGGTTTAAGTGCATTGTCTGTATTTCAAATTCTACTATTCATGTCAAACGTTCAAGAACGAATGCCGTCCTCGTTCTTTCCATCAGTGACGTATTGAAAGGGGTCTTCTCCATAGTGCTGCCAAGTCTAGGCAGATGTAATCGTCACATATGCATAAACGCCTAAGAAGCGAGTCGACTCTCAAAACGCCTTGTGTCGGTTTACTAAAACGACTTTCGTAATCGGGGTGAGTGAATGGTAGTAAAGGTACTAACACGTTTACTAAAGTGAAAAATTAGCTAAATCGTGTGTGTTTTGTGTTTCGATTTGGTAAGCCTCTTTTATTCTCCATAATTTTTGTGTCCAAAGAGGGAGCTAGCAATCCGCGGGATACACTCTACGTCCCAGGGACCAGATGGCGCACACGTCATGAAGTTGCAATTGACAGCTGCATCAATTTCTGCAATGTGCTTTTCGTGCACTTGATTCTGGACTTGCCTCCCGCGTGGCTCCTACATTAATTTTCTAAATCCAGTATTTTAACGCCAGTGAATTGAATTTATATCAGTGTCAGTGTTGAGTTATCATGTGTTATGTCACCTTCCATAAGAACGTATATATTTTATGTCGTCATCACTGAGGCTAACGCACGTAATGTATTCTATGTGCCGGATTGTTTTACCTGCGGCATACCAACGCATCTGAGATGGTCTTCAATTCCCTTATCGTCTTGAGCATACATCAACAGAAGCAAAAGTGAACACACAAATGCGTACATGCAGAATGCCTGAGACGGAATAGTGCGTTTGCGCTGGCGTTCTCTTTCAACGCACACAATTCAATGGCCACGCACAAAATGCAGCGTCGACTTGCGTCAGTGAATAATGAAAGGATTGAGAGGAGCGTAATAAAACGTAAAACGTAGTCCATCGCACGTCATTATTCAATATGTTGGATATTTTTTGACAGAGAGGTGTGCTGTGAGAGACATTTTCTCCCAAATTGAAAGTTTTGTTCAAAATTGAGAGTATTTTGTGTCAAATGTCATTTGAGAAATGAAAACGGCCGATTAAAAATAGTTTAACGGCAAAAGTCATTTCAAATCAGTGTATGCAGAAAGGCGGCAATATTTTTCATCCGTGAGATATGAGAGAGAGAACAGCTGCTAAATTGAGTATTTATTTCAACGCAGTGCGTCATCGCACGCTCTACTTAACATGAAGTCGGCTGGCGCAGCGCATTATTGTGTTTCAGGCATAAAGCAAAAACCCTTCTGACACTATCCGACAATAACTGATCTATTGTGTGGAGACACATCTTGCTGTCATCTCGTTGACAGCATAATAATTTGACATACGTCATATGCAAGAAAATTGTTGACAAACAATTAGAAAAAGGCAAAAGAAGTTTGGTAGGAGAATGTGCACTGTCTTGTTGGATGCGATTGTGGGGTAATACTGGGGAGCAAAAAGTTATGACAGCTGTCAGTGTCAACAACACGCGGTGTTCCCAAGCGGTCCCCCATCCAAGTACTATCCGCGCCCGATGCTGTTTGATTACGGTGATCGGACGAGAACCGATTTTTTCAGCATGGTATGGTCGTTGACAAAATTTTAATCTGCGCATCACGCCCTCGCGGCTGAATATTTTGAGAGCTGTCATTGGTAACTTTTAGTGTTGTTAAAATAGACCCATTATTGCTATTAGGTCACTCAATTCCATTGACAGAGGACCTGAAGATGTTGCCTGACGGTCGCCAATGCCGTACATTTAACGATAATAAGAGATTATTTCGGTGCTCTTGCGTTGGATATTATGTTTTTGGAGATTGCTGATCTTAAAACAATAAAATGTTAATAGCTTATATCTCTGAGTCATTTCTAAGCACTGAGAAGAAAAATGGAGAGTTCGCAAACGGACACATCAAATAAAAGTAGATTCAATGCACTCCACGTCAAGTAAAAATAAAAATTCTAAGAGCGATTCAAAGAGAAGTTGCCTAGAATCGCTCTCTTCCAAAAATGATCATTACTAGAGATCTAGTTCACATTTCTTATCGCGTCTCAGTTCTCTTTCCCCATTCCGCCAGGAATGAGTACGGTTAACTGAACCGCTCTCGATGTGTGCGATTTTATAGACATTCAAGGAATTGGAAGCCTAAAACAATGCAAATAGTCGACTATTTTTAGATCGGCGCACTTTTTTTAGAAATGCTCCAAGAATTATAATTTTAGTCTTCGACGTCAGGACAGCTTACACTTTATGTTTGCGCTGAAGGGTAATAAGTAGAGTTGTATATATATTATTAGTATATATATTATTGTATATGTATAAATAAAAAAAAAACATAAATAATATATTATATATATTATATATAATATATAATTGATAGAAAATTAAAAATGTCAACGGCAACACTATTTTATAGCGAGGGAGCGTGGGAGGTGCTCTTTGATGTGTCCTTATATTCATGAGTCATGACATGCACCTTAGCTCTTATCCTTGTTTTCTTGTATTCATGTCTACTCAATCTTGGCCGAGTATATAAACGTTACATTTTCTTATCTCTTTAATCAAAATTTGTTTGCATCTTCTTACAATGCTAACTTTCTGCAAACGTGCGCACGTATTTGTGTTCATAAATGCACCGAGGAAATATTTTGTGCAGTGCAGGGGCAATAATGTTGCAATTATGAACTCAACTTCTGTCTCAAGGCAATTGCGCTCTGGGTGGAATCGGTTAATACGATAGTTGATCAATACATTCGTGCTTTTTGCCCTGTGTACCTACTATGGTTATCAAATTAATGTCCCTTTTACAGAGTTGGCGAGTCGTTCGAAAAATAGATCGGACCATTCGCTATTCGCGGAGATGGCATTCGCCTCAAATGTCAGAAACTAGGCGAATTGCAAAACCACCATATTACGGTTGGCGAAAGTTGGCGGAAATTCGTGATTCCTATTTCCGACACATGCGAATGAAAATGTTTGATGACTGAAAAATAATAAATAATTTACATGGCACAAGATAAATTTAGGAATTGAAATGAGTTGATAACAACGATTCATTTTTAATTTGGGAAACTGGTGACATTAGTTGAGTCAAATCCAGACATTGGTTGTCATGTTTGAAATGGACATTTTACTTTAAAACACATTATCTTATGCGCTCAAATTCCACACGAGAATGAATAATATCTGAAACATAATAGTGCGTTGCGCCTGCCGACTTTATATTACGGAGTGAGCGCGACGACGCTCTGACTACTCAATTTAGCAGCTGTTCTGCCGCCTTTTTGCGTACACTCATTTAAAATGACATTTGTCGTTAAATTATTTTTAATCAGCTGTTTTCATTTCTCAAGACGGTTTGCACATAATACTCTCAATTGGGAAAAAAATTCCCAATTTGGGAGAAAATCGAACTCACAGCGCACCTCTCTTTCAAAAAATGTGCAACATGTTCAATGACGTGTGTGTGGAAAGACAACGCCAGCGCAAACGCACTATTGTGTTTCAGGCAGAGATAACCTATAATAGAGATATCCAAGTTCTACCTCTCTTGCCCCTTGATTTCATCTGACAGCGTTTTTTATACGCTTTTTGTCCCCTGTCTGTGAATTCGTGTGAGCTCTTGAGAACAGCTGTGGAACAGCTGATACCATTCCCCAGCTTAGTAATGGGGTGAATTAGAGTTCTTATTTGAAAATTCGCTCGTTATTTGAACGTTTTTTCAAATTTCGGTGTTAAATTTTCAACACAGTATGGAGGGGCAAACGAACGAACAAAGCTTATGTTCATGAAGTCGATTCATTAAAACTTGAAGCAAGTTACAATCTGAGATACTAGGACATAATTTATGAATGTAAAACAAGTGTACATTTTTGCATATGAATAAAAATTAATAATACATTCACACGTTCAGTTAACCAATAATAAAAATATTATTGAAGCGTGAATTACAAATAAGATGTTTTGACAACCATTTTTTAGCATTATTAAAAATTGCAATATATTGCCATTGTTCTTATCAAATTGTTTAAATTAAATTCATTAGTTTTTCAGAATTCATGATTTATGCGTGTAAAGCGGGCTTCATTTGTTTAGTTAATTCGTCAGGTATGGTTTATGAATAGGCTATATATACACTTAAGAATTAATTTTAGGTCAAATAGTTCCAGTTAAATGGACATTGCAATACAATTTTATTCACGAAAGTCCATATAACATTTTAAGAAAATTCCTTTAGAAATACTAGTCAACTTTTGAACACCCTCCGAACAACATACCCATGTACGTTACATGGAAAGTACATGGATTCCCACTAAATTCATGAATCTGCCGCTTTTTTCCCACAAAATTCACGAATCGGCCGCCATATTGTGGTGAATTGACGAGCGTTGTAAATGTATAAGTGAAATACAAGGGATTACCACTACATCTTCGTTGTGGGCTAGGGGAAAAAATGGCCGAAGTTGGATATCTCTATCATCCATTATCTCTGGTTTCAGGCATAAACAAATTTCATTTGACGTTTGACATAACTTATTTTTCATTGCTATGGTGGCAATAGTGAAATTCAGGCGAATTAAGAAACTCGCTAACTTTAATACATAGCTCGACTTGCTACATTCGCCTAACAGTTCGCAAGCAAGCGAACGTTCGACTAGTCATTGGTAACAGGGGTATACGAGTCGCAAATTCTCCTCTAATTACATTTAACACTTAAGTTGGTGTCACTCTCATGTAAATCTTCTGGACAAATGCAATGCATTATTTTTACTTAATATATAATACAAAGTCGAACTAAGTATATATGTTTATATAAGTAAATATATGTTCAAACAGTGGTGTGCATAAACAGTTAATTACTATCAATTTATACACATTTTCCATTGAATCAAAGAAACAATGAAAATAACCACACGCGAAACGCGGAGGACGAAAATGAAGCGAATGCACACTGCAATTCAAAAAGTCGCATACATATGAATGTAGCAAATAGCAGATGCATTAACCAAACATACAAATGCTTGACAATATATGAACGAAACTCTACAAATGCCCAATATCGTAAACCAAATAGTAGAGATGCCGCTTACTTAGTATTACTCAGAGCTGAAAATAGTTGATAGTCGACTATGACTATAAAAATTGCTACAGTCAACTATCGCCTTACCCAATTTCATGCCTGACCACCGACAAGCATTACAATAGACAAATTGACAGTACACTAAATAGAGCATAATCAGATTTTGTACACACACTTCTTTTTATACCCATATCACACTATCGATGTCCGGGCTCTGACATATTAGCCGTGTTTTTTCCAAAAAGCTGTAAATAGTAAAGTAGGATTTTGCATGTAAAACACATACAACAACTCACTGCCTATCACTGTGTATAATATCGACAGTGAAAAGTGACTGCCTATAAAAATTCGAGTTCGATTTTTTTCATATATTTTGACAGCTATTCGAACATATCAATTGTTTTCTTCATAAATTTTGACGGATAAAAATCAAATCAACTGCGAATCGCTTTTTTGTATCTTACTTCACTTTACTATCGATAGCGATGAAAAAACACGACTATTACGTATTAAGTAGGATACACGTGAATCTATTAACCAATTCACAATGCAGCAGTCGCACTGTTATCAGAGATAACCCATAATAGAGATATCCAACTTCTACCCCCCTTGCCACTTGATTTCATCTGACAATGTTCTTTATATGCTTTTTGTCTGTGAATACGTGTAAGCTCTTGAGAACAGCTGATACCCTTCCCCACCTTAGTAATGGGGTGAATCAGAGTTCAGACTTCAACATAGTGTGAATTTTTGGATGTTATGTTCGTAAAAATTCGTGATACTAATGTCAGAAACATACGAATGGAAATATTTGGTGACTGATGGACGAAGTGTACAAAAAACACAAATTAAATAACAAATAAACAAATTTATTGATATGGCAGAAAATAAAAAGTACGACACAAATGATTTAAAGATTCGTTTTAAATTTGGCAAACTGGTGCAATTGATGGTAGCAAATGCAGACATCGCTAATGTCGATAGTAAACAAACAATCTAAAGAGAACATCGTTACACATTTGCGATCGCACTTTAACCTTTAATATGCACTATGTAAGATTTTTAACAAAATGGGCAATGTTTTATACCATTTTGTTATTTTGCAGATCTGGTTAATAAAACTCACAAAGAAATAACCACAAGGCGAACTTTCAGCAACAACCTGAAACACACTCAGAAACGAAGCAGAGTCGCGAAGAAAATATGTAGAAATAAACTAGGATACATGAATTAGGTATTTTTATCACCATTTATTCTGCTTCATGTTCAAGTTTCATGAATTCATGAATTAAGTGTATGGAGCGGACTTCATTTTTTGAGTTAATTTGTCCGGTATGGCTTACGAATAGGCTGTATATGTACGTAAGAATTAATTTTAGGTCAAATAGTTCCATTTAAATAGGCATTGCAATACATTTTATTCACGAAAGTTCATATTACAATGTAAGAAAATTCTCTTAAAAATACGAGTCAACATTTGAACACCCTCCGAACAACATACCCATGTATGTAACATGGATCGTACATGGATTGTGGGCAATTCTCCCACAAAATTCAGGAATCAGCTGCCATTATCCCACTAAATTCGTAAATCTGCCTCTATTTCCCACAAAATCACGAATCGGCCACCATATTGTGGTGAATTGACGACGTTGTAAAAGAATAAGTGAAATTACCAATACATCTTCGTTGTGGACTGGGGTAAAAATGGGCGAAGTTGGATATCTCACCAAAATCAAAATTACGTAAAATAAAACAGATGTTTTCAAATTAAATTTTAGACTTATTTTATTTCCTTAACTAATAATTTCTACAATTAGTGAGATGGATATGCCTCCAAATGCTACAGTCTCTTGAATCTCTCATCTGACTCTTTATACACTTTAATCAACTTCCTCAACCGTGGGTCCCGCTCGCCCACCGAAACCGCCAGCTTGCTGGCCACAACCTTGTGCACCACCACTTGCTCCGCCACTGTGGATCTTTGTCATTATTGGACTGCAGATGCCGGACACGTGCTTCATCTTATCCTCGTACTCCTCCTTGTCGGCCAGTGAGTTCGCATCCAGCCACTTGATGGTCTCGTCGCAGACATTCCGCACTGTGTCTTTCTCTTGTTGGCTGATCTTTTCTCCGGCCTGCTCCAGGGCTTGTTTCACTCCAAAGACGTAACCTTCAAGAGTGTTCCTGGCTGCGATCTTCTGGCGCTGCCTCTCATCCTCTTCTTGGAACCGTTCCGCTTCGTTGACCATTCTGTCGATCTCAGCCTGTGAGAGGCGCCCCTTGTCGTTCTTGATCGTGATGTTCTTGGTGTTGCCGGTGCCGGTCTCCTTGGCGGAAACATTCAGGATACCATTGGCGTCCAGGTCGAATGTGACTTCAATCTGAGGCGTTCCCCTCGGTGCTGGTGGAATGCCTGAGAGGTCGAATGTTCCAAGGAGATTGTTGTCCTTCGTCATCACACGTTCTCCTTCAAAGACCTTGATGGTAACTCCCGGCTGGTTGTCGGCGTACGTGGAGAAGGTCTGCGTTTGCTTGCATGGTATCCTGCAGTTGCGTTCGACGACCTTAGCCATGACTCCTCCCGCGGTTTCGATGCCCAATGACAACGGCGCCACATCGACCAGGAGAACGTCTTGAATCTTGCTGCTCGTGTCTCCACTCAGGATGGCTGCCTGGACTGCGGCTCCGTAGGCAACGGCTTCGTCGGGGTTGATGGACAAGTTGAGAGACTTTCCACAGAAGAACGATTGGAGGAGGTTCTGCACTTTCGGAATTCTCGTAGATCCGCCCACCAGCACGATGTCGTGGATCTGGTTCTTGTCCATTTTCGCGTCGTTCAGTGCCTTCTCGACGGGATCAAGAGTGGCTCTGAAGAGGTCTCCACAGAGTTCCTCGAATCGTGCTCTGGTGACTCTTGTGTAGAAGTCGACTCCCTCGAACAGGGCGTCGATCTCGATGGTTGCTTCTGTGCTAGACGAGAGTGTGCGTTTCGCTCTTTCTGCTGCTGTCCTCAGGCGACGAAGAGCTCGAGGGTTTGATCGAAGATCCTTCTTGAACTTGCGTTTGAACTCGTCTGCCAAGTGGTTGACCAGCCGGTTGTCGAAGTCCTCGCCACCCAAGTGCGTGTCTCCGGCTGTGGCTCTCACTTCGAAGAGCGAACCCTCATCGATTGTGAGGATGGAGACATCGAATGTGCCACCTCCCAAGTCGAAGATGAGGACATTTCGTTCACCGGAGAGGTTCTTGTCCAGTCCATAGGCCAAGGCAGCTGCTGTGGGCTCGTTGATGATCCTCAACACGTTCAGTCCAGCGATGGCGCCGGCGTCTTTGGTTGCCTGGCGCTGGGAGTCGTTGAAGTACGCTGGCACTGTGATCACTGCATCTCTGACTGACTCGCCTAGGTACGCCTCCGCCGTCTCCTTCATCTTCGTCAACACCATTGAGCTGATTTCTTCTGGAGCAAACCTCTTCTGTTCGCCCTTGAACTCCAGGCCGATCTTCGGCTTTCCTCCGTCACTCACCACCTTGAATGGCCAGTGCTTCATGTCCTCCCGAATCTTTGGGTCGTCGTACTTGCGTCCAATCAATCTCTTTGCGTCGAAGACTGTGTTCTTGGGGTTCATGGCAACCTGGTTCTTGGCAGCGTCTCCGATGAGACGCTCTGAGTCTGTGAATGCCACGTAGCTGGGCGTGGTGCGATTGCCCTGGTCGTTGGCGATGATTTCCACCTTTCCATGCTGGAAGACTCCAACGCAGGAGTAGGTGGTGCCCAAGTCAATACCGATTGCTGGCATGTTGGCTTGATACTGTTTCTGTATTCACTTTTCACAAATATTTTCAGATTAAATTCTTTTCTTGAATGACTTTCTGATTTTCAGACTTTATGTAGATATTTCACTTCTTAAATTCACTGTTTTACTGGAATTATTTCTTATCACTTTCGCTTCCACTCAGCAAGTTGCTGCTTCAAACTCTTCAGAAATACTTTTCACTTTGTAAGTTGGTTAAATACTGAAGAGAAGAGCAACGAGCGCGAGTATTTATATGATTTCAGACGAAGGGAGAAATTTCTAGAAGCTTAGTCTAGAAAATTGTGGAAGGTTGTAGAGGAAGAGAACACTGTTGTTCATTGAATTTTTAAAAGAGCACAACAGAGTCTCAAATAACTTTCCTTCTCCGCGATATGTTCTCTTTTTTTATGTATAGTGAGCGATAGGTTGTATTACAAGAGATGTATTATCTCTCTCTTAAAATAATTTGTGTAATGTGTTCTCTCTTCTACCATGCTTCAAAGAGTTTAAAAGAGTTTGCATGCACTGAATTGGTGGTTGCTGACATAGTTTCCGTCTCTTACACATAATTTGATATGCTTAGGTTTTTTTTTAGAAAATGTGAATTCGCCAGCTGTTATCGATTTTCTTTGGCTAGTAAGTGCATAAGCAGATGCATGCTGAGTGTGTATAGAGAATGTTCTCGCAATTTAACACTTTGGGCCGTTTGATACTAAGTTTTGATACTAATCTTGAATCTACTTCATAGCCAAGCATTATATATGTACCTATTTTTCGTTGCTCGTAAATACAGGCGAACTTCTATAATTCGAACCACAACTTGCTGCAAAAATTCGAGTTATCAAGTAAAATACAAAATTGAGATACATTTTTTTTTTGCATAAAACGTAGAGGAGCATAATTATTATTTATCACATGACTGAAGAACGGATTTTTTATTTCGGTTCATAAAATAAATATTCAATGGCACTTAAACCATTGTAGCTCTCCACACCTAATCATTTGTCGTTTCATGACATAAACGCAAAATGAATAATGGATTTGCAACCAACTCGTTTGAAGGTAGTTGAATCAAATCATCCTCAATTATCGTCTAGTCTTGCCCAGACTTTTCCATCACTGTCGGTTCACATCTAATTATCTTGACAATATCATCTGAAAGAACCTCCTAATTAACAATATCGCCATCCCCCTGCAGAAAATCATCATAATTAACGCCTTGTATATTTCTGGTATTTTTTCAAGCTTGAATTTCCATCTGAAGTTGAATTTCTCCCTCATTCCTTTCGTTTGGTAGTTCAGTTCTGAAAATCAAAGAAATTTCATCCTCTTCCCCCCTTCAGAATATTCACAAAAACCATGATTTTATTTATACAGTCTACTCCGCTTATTTGCAACACAAAAAAATTCTGAAAATTTGTTGCAACTAAGCCGAGTTTTCAAATAACCGATGTTCGGATATAGGCAATTTTGTTGTACCGTGATACATTTCTTGTTACATATAACCGAACGTTTATTTAAAGCGGAGTGCATATAAGCGGAGGCAACTGTACTTGGTCAAAGGAACAAACGCAGTGCCCCGAAAGCAATTCCTTATAAAACGAACTTTTGGAATACGAAGAATTCGGGAATTTGTCTTTAGAATTCGACTTATCGAAAGTGACGGCAAATAATCTGTTCGACTTATCAAGAAATTCGACTAATAAAAGTTCGAGTTATCGAAGTCAAATTACATGTAAATTTCAGTCTTAGCGCTATTGCCGACTAAATTCGATGTCGGACTTAACTATGATAGGTGCCGTTTAACGGTTTTTATTGAATGCAAACATGTTCACTTCGATTTCAAATTCTGTAGCAGAAATGATGAGGAAGTACAACCTCTTAAATTTCTATCACTTCCACATCATCTTCGTTGTCAGTATTAAAGTCCAACTTAAAGTCTTATGACCCACTATTTCTTCAACTTAGTTTAAATTCTGCTTGGCCGACTTTGGGATTTGCTTTGCGTGCAAACCGGTAACTCCATCTTAACATGTTAAGTTCAACTTAAGTCCCTAAGTCGTGTGTCAGAAATCGGCCCTCCGCCTACTTATGTAGGTTCTCTCTTTTTCAGACCTGAGTCGTAGAAATATATTTCCTAACAAAATGGACAATATGTACACTCATAGACAAAAGCATTCAGCATATAGGCTTTAAACTAATCCTAAAGTCGTAAGTAGCGAGACCGTTTTTATTTTAAGGACGTCTTAAGCCGACTACTCTCTAATGCCGAATACTTTTGTCTATCAGCGACACCAAAGTCACTGGTTTGAATCCATGCAGCACCATGCTGGAGTGTTTGGAGCGTATTGTAGCGAAATAGACTTTTATGAACAGTTAAATCTGTCTGCGGCCGGAAACGCATTTTGAGAACCTTATTAGCCGTCACACTTTTAATTAATAACATACAGGTGTCACAGAGTGTGCGATGTGGTCGGTTTTTTTAAATCATAGGTTATTTTGACACTGACAGCAGAAATTTGGACAGAAAGACATTATCGCACCTCTGCGGAACGAAATGAGTCAATTTAAGTTGAATCGCAAAGACCCACGGTGTTTCTTTTATAGGCGTTGTTCGCGTTTTATGTGTTGTGTCAAAAAGCGGCAGCCTCAGTTTTCCATATCGAAATGAACGCGCGCATTTAACCTACTGAAACGTTTCGAAATATAATTTTCAAAAAAAAAAATATATGAAATTGCTGGAAATAAGTTTCCTAGAAAAAATACATTACTTGCGGAAATAATAGTCTCAAAATTTAAATGGAGAAATAAAATTAAAAAAATTGTTTCACAAATGTCAAAAAGCCTCCCTTGCCCCTTAATTTCATTTGACAGCGTTTTTATACGCTTTTTGTCCCCTGTCTGTGAATACGTGTGAGCTCTTAAGAACAGAACAACTGTGGAACAGCTGATACCCTTCCCCACCTTAGTAATCGGGTGAATTAGAGTTCTTATTTGAAAATTCGCTCGTTATTTGAACGTTTTTTTCAAATTTCGGTCAATTTTCCACACAGTATGGAGGGGTAAACGAACGATCAAAGCTTATGTTCATGAAGTTGATTCATTAAAACTTTGAGCTATTTACAATCTGAAATACTTGGACATAATTAATGAATGCACAACATAGTGTGAATTTTTTCATATGAATAAAAATGAATAATACATTCACACGTTCAGTTAACCAATAATAAAAACATTATTGAAGCGTGAATCACAAATAAGAAGTTTTGACAACCATTTTTATGCATTAGTAAAAGTTGCAATATCTTACCATTGTTCTTATCAAATTGTTTAAATTGAATTCATGAGTTTTTCAGAATTCATGAATTAAGCGTATAAAGCGAACTTCATTTTTTGAGTTAATATGTTAGGTATGGCTTATGAATGGGCTGTATATACACTTAAGAATTAATTTTAGGTCAAATAGTTCCAGTTAAATGGCCATTGCAATACATTTTTATTCACGAAAGTCCATATAACAATGTAAGAAAATTCCCTTAAAAATACTAGTCAACTTTTGAACACCCTCCGAACAACATACCCCTGTATTTGACATGGAAAGTACATGCATTCCCACTAAATTCATGAATCTGCCGCTTTTTCCCACAAAATTCACGAATCGGCCGCCATATTGTGGTGAATTCGATGTGGGCTAGGGGTAAAAATGGCCGAAGTTGGATATCTCTATCATCCATTATCTCTGATAGTAGGTCCACCTCGAAATTTGTGCTCGCGCTTACGATATAACGGTCTGTGAAAATTCAACGCGCGACCGCTGCATTTCGACTTTAGCATATGGTTTACGTGTATCCTACTGAAAATGCCCGAACGCCTGAACGCGCCCTTGCGCTTGAACAACATTGGGAAATATTGAAAACTTATTTCCAATGTGAGTGCTGTGCGACTGCTGTACGCAAGTTTGAGCAAAAAGTTCGTGAGACTGGTATACTAGTGGAATACACTCATAGTCCCCATCGTCGTACTGTGCGCACAGATGAGAATGTGGCTGCTGTGGTCGTGAGTGTGAAATGAAGGCTGAAAATGAGGCTGGAAACAACGTTTCGGTCAACATTGGGTGTTACCTTAAACTTGTAAGAGTCGACATATTGATGCTGCCTCGATAAAATATGTGCTACTGACCGAAAGCAACAGCAAGGAAAAAAGAGAAATTATCAAACGAGGACTGCTGCAGCTGCTTTCACCACTGCTCGTTACATGCTTTTATTTCGACTGTCGCGGCGGATTTTTCCAGAAGCATGAGCAGAGCAAATGGAGCTCATAGCAGTTACATATGTGTGTACAGTGGTTAGCAAAACTAGATATATATGTAATTTCAGTTACGACGGATTTGGTTGAAATGTTTAGTTTCCTTCCGTTTTATCTTCTTCAGGGAAATTAAGTCGGGCCTATATTTTTATACAAAAATGTGTGATGTATGTGTTGCTTTTGATATTCTGCCATCAGTTTTTGCTATACGACTGCCAAAAAAGATTAACACTTTTGGGCACCCATCATTATTATGCACGATTTCATTTTTTCTCTTTTCATACTATATTTCAGGAGTGCTACGTCCCATATTTAAAGACATTTTAGAGACTGAAAGACCATGTTGTTCTTTATATTTTGTATGTACACATATTTCATTATATTACTTTTTAAAATATACATTTAAAAAGTTTTGAAATAAAAAATAAATTTTCATCTTGAATTTCACTGCTACCTCTCACTGCGACGCTAAGATCAGAACGACGAAATATATCCAAACATACGGAATGTTAAGATTAAACTTAACTAAACAAAAAAAAAAGTGAGTCGCCGTGGCGTAGTGGGTTACCGACAATGCTCAAAGAGTATTCCTGCTTCTCAACTTTGCCGTTCGGAGTCAGCATAAAACTGTAGGTCCCTTCCACTCTTGAAAGAACAATAGCACGTACAACACGAGTGGTTGCTGAGAAGCTAGGCCCAGGTCCGCCTCGGACTGTCACGCCACCAATATTATTATTAACAAAAAAAAAAAATAATAATCGAGAAATTAAAATGTGCAAAACTGGATACATGGGATCCGCATGGTTCTTGTTTTATATCAAATCATATACCATTTTATCAAATTATTCAGTAAACTCAACATTTTCATCAAGGCAAAGTACAAGAACGAGTAACGTATGCAAATTATAAAAAATTTTTACCAAAATTCGGAGTCGGTAACAGCAACTTTAAGCTCGTTTTTGGCTCAATGGATTCTTCAATTACCAAAATATGCGTTATTGGTAGGGTGAAAATTCACATTTGCTTCATGAATCACCACTTTATCCACAAAAAATAACTGTTTGATGCGGTTTTCATGCCGGCGCCGTTATTGGGCAGATTTGGCCCAATTTCGTCGACGACAACGATCGTCACGTTACTGTGAATGGTCAGCGTTATTGCGCCACGATTACCGATTATTTTTGGCCCGAATTGGAAGATATGTCTTTGGTCGATATGTGGTTTCAACAGGATGGTGCCACAAGCCACACAGCACACGTTACAATCGATTCATTGAAGAGTAAGTATGGTGAGCGTGTTAACTCAAGAAATGGGCCAGTGCTCCTTCGTGCGATTTAACGCCGCTTGAATATTTTCTGTGGAGCTAGGCTAAGTCATTGGTTTATGCCAACAGGCCGACGTTGGAAGAACTCAGATCCTATATTGACCACGAAATAGCGGCCGTTTCGACCGAAATGTGTAGCCGAGTCGTTGAAAATTTGGTCCAATGTATCGACCGCTGCAAACGTGCCCGCGATGGCCTCCATGAACGGAGTCGAGTTACGTTTATAAATGTGTTGATTGTACTTCAAGCTGATAATAAAGTTGTTCAAGAGTGTCAATAGGTTTGCGTTTTATTAAAAAAAAAGTTGCCAAGTGATAATTAGAAAATCCTTTAGTTGTACAATTTCTTTCACTGATGCATCTATCTTTTCGTAATTAAATAAGAAAACAGCTCTTCAGATTTCAATGAAATCCATCGCAAGACAACAATTTTATTGATGAAAAAACAAAAAAAATTAAAATGATGTATGCAATTTTTGGTTGCCACTGTATGTAGTTAGGTATACATATATGGTCCATTCTCGAACTTACTAATCTCTGCTCCCGAAAACGAAAGGCAAATCAATAACAGCTGGAGAATGGTGACCTTCGAAACATATCGAATTTTCTGGAAACCCACAAAGAAAGAGTTGTGCAAGAAAATTAGCTCAGGTCAACGACCAAAACAATAACATTGCAATTCAAAAACAACTCTTTTCAATGGTTCATTTAAGAGAAGAAAAACTGCACTCGTTGTACGTTCCCTTTAATAATAAATTAAACAGGTTTATATTTCCACTAAGAGTCACGACAAACCTACTCTTTGAACTTACAAAATATTCCTTTCACAGTCTTTGCAAGAGCGAGCACAAGCAGAGATAAGGAAGGCTCCCTTATCTCTAGCCCAAGTCAGTTGGGCTGTTTGTGGCTGGCACGCACTTGGCAAATTAGAAAAATGTTCATATCGGCATTATGAGATATTCTCTATAAAGAGATGTGTTCCTTATTAAAAGAGATAAAATATAACTCAATTTAATGTCTGCTTGGTATTGACACTGAATTTGAAACAAGATACTACATAAAAACCTGTCAGAGCTCTTTTAAATAATATTTACTAAATTAATTAAAAAGAATGTCTTCTCTTCTGAAGCAAAGATTCTCTTCTAAATCGGATTCTCTTTGGGTAACAGAGATATTCACAAAAGAGAACAACTTCACAATTTCCGAATTTATCTCTTATAATACCGAAATAAACACATCAGTGTGCTCTTCATCTACAACTTTCCACAATCTTCTAGTATGAATTTCTAGAAATGTCTCTCTTCACACGAAATCATATAAATACTCGAGCTCGTCGCTATTCTCTTCAGTATTTATTCAAGCAACAAAACGAAAAGTATTTGAGAAGAGTGTGAAGCAGCATCTTGCTGAGTGCAAAAACGAAGTGATAAGAAATATTTCCAGTAAAACAGTGAAATACAAAAAATTTTATCTAAAAATCAGAAAGTTGAAAACAAGTGAATAAAAGCATCAAATCTGAACATATTTGTAAAAAGTGAATACAGAAACAGTATCAAACAAACATGCCAGCAATCGGTATTGACTTGGGCACCACCTACTCCTGCGTTGGAGTCTTCCAGCACGGGAAGGTGGAAATCATTGCCAACGACCAGGGCAACCGCACCACGCCCAGCTATGTGGCGTTCACAGATTCAGAGCGTCTCATCGGAGACGCCGCCAAGAACCAGGTTGCCATGAACCCCAAGAACACAGTGTTCGACGCAAAGCGGTTGATTGGACGGAAGTTCAACGACGAGAAGATCCAGGCCGACATGAAGCACTGGCCATTCAAAGTGGTGAGTGACGGAGGAAAGCCGAAGATCAGCGTTGAATTCAAAGGAGAGCAGAAGACATTCGCCCCGGAGGAGATCAGCTCAATGGTGTTGACGAAGATGAAGGAGACAGCCGAGGCATACCTGGGCGAAACCATCCGAGATGCAGTGATCACAGTACCAGCATACTTCAACGACTCCCAGCGCCAGGCCACCAAAGACGCCGGAGCAATAGCTGGAATAAACGTGTTAAGAATCATCAACGAACCAACAGCAGCTGCCTTGGCATACGGGCTTGACAAGAACCTCTCCGGTGAACGAAATGTCCTCATCTTCGACTTGGGGGGTGGCACATTCGATGTGTCCATCCTCACAATCGACGAGGGTTCCCTGTTCGAGGTGAAGTCCACAGCCGGAGACACACACTTGGGCGGAGAAGACTTCGATAACCGCCTAGTCAATCATTTCTGTGAAGAGTTCAAGCGGAAGTACAAGAAAGATCTTCGATCAAATCCACGAGCTCTTCGTCGTCTGAGGACAGCAGCAGAGAGGGCCAAGCGCACCTTGTCATCCAGCACGGAGGCGAGTCTGGAGATTGATGCGCTGTTCGAAGGAGTGGACTACTACACCAAAATAAGTCGAGCCCGCTTCGAGGAGCTCTGCTCAGACCTCTTCCGCTCCACACTGGATCCAGTAGAGAAGGCGCTGAAGGACGCCAAGATGGACAAGGCTCAGATCAACGACATCGTGTTGGTGGGAGGTTCCACAAGAATTCCAAAGGTCCAGAGTCTGCTCCAGAACTTCTTCTCTGGAAAATCACTCAACCTGTCCATCAACCCCGACGAAGCCGTTGCCTACGGAGCCGCAGTCCAAGCAGCCATCCTGAGTGGAGACACCAGCAGCAAAATCCAAGACGTCCTCCTGGTCGACGTCGCCCCCTTGTCACTCGGCATCGAAACAGCCGGAGGCGTGATGACGAAATTGATCGAGCGCAACAGCAGAATCCCCTGCAAGCAGTCGAAGACATTCACCACGTACGCCGACAACCAACCGGCAGTCACCATCCAGGTGTTCGAAGGGGAGCGGGCGATGACGAAGGACAACAACCTTCTGGGAACATTCAACTTGACCGGCATTCCCCCTGCTCCACGAGGCGTCCCGCAGATCGATGTCACCTTCGACCTGGACGCAAATGGAATCCTGAACGTAACCGCCAAGGAGATGGGCTCTGGCAACACGAAGAACATCACGATCAAGAACGACAAGGGCCGCCTCTCCCAGGCTGAGATCGACAGAATGGTGAGCGAGGCTGAGAAGTACCAAGAGGAAGACGAGCGACAGCGCCAGAAGATCGCAGCCTGCAACAGCCTGGAGGGATACGTGTTCAACGTGAAACAAGCTGTGGAACAGGCCGGCAGCAAACTTCCGCAGTCGGACAAGGACCAGGCCCTGCAGCACTGCAATGAGACCATTAAGTGGCTGGACAACAACACGACCGCCGAGAAGGACGAGTACGAGCACAAGATGGACGAGCTCACCAAGGTATGCAGTCCTATCATGACGAAGATCCACACCGGTGGTGCTGGTGCTCCGAATTGCGGACAGCAAGCAGGCGGCTTCGGTGGCGGTAGTTACAAGGGTCCAACCGTGGAGGAAGTTGATTAAGCTGCCACAGACAGTTCTCATTGCCCCATAACTTTTATATTTGTTGTGCCTAGTTCCTGAATTATGGTTGATTTATATTAAATCATTGTTGAATAGTTTTAATAATTTGGAATAAGTGTTAGTTTTAAGGAGTTCAATAAAAGCGAACAAGTTATTTATTTGAAGTAAATATTTGTGTTTTTCTTTCACTGGTTGGTTTGACATTTCTGATTTTGGTGGAAGGGAAATGGTCGATTCGGTTTAATGGTGGGGTGTAAAGATAAAGTTTTCGAAACTGGCAAGGTATTGCGTTCAGCTAGCTCTGAGGACCCTCCGCAGGAATGACAAGAAAAGGATTGATGTGGGCTAAAATGCAGTTTGTACAACAACAATTGTGGCAGTTCTACTTCTAGTTTGCCATATTTTCAAATGCACCACACATACTAACAAAAGTGAAAATTGACCACGCATTATGGTATTGTAGTTTATTCCATCTGTTGAAGAAGAGTCAGGAGCTCTGTAATTTCCGTTATGAGACCGTTAACGTAGTATGTGCACTTAGAAATTGAATATGTACACATTATTCTATTACCGATTGCGAGTAGCGCAGATGGTAGTCGCCTCAAGTGTCAGAAACTAGGACCCATATTGCGAGTGTCAGAAAATAAACGATAAACCATACTTATCAATCAATTTGACCCGTTGGTATTGCGATTGTCAACGATTGATTTTTTGAATTTTTCGATTGTGAATAGAGCCAAACTGGTATTGTGAGTGTCAATTCAGATCAATATTTTTGATAAATGCAAATTTTTTAATCAATCAGATTTTTGAGCACGACAAAGGCAGATGCCTCGATAAAAAATGGTCGTTACAATACAAATATACTCTCATGCTCATATAATTAAGCCACATATGCGATAGTGAACTACCTGCTGTCTCACACCTACTTCCGGCGTTCTGCTTTATTTTCTTTGTTTGGGTTATTATAGGTTATACTGTCCTCTGTTCGACATATAGATAAACTATTTGCTTGCACTCTTTTGCAGTTTTAACATATTTCAGGTTCATTCATTGCAACAGTAGCAATTGCTACAGCAAGTACTTCCTTATCGCATAGGTGGCTTTATTGTATGAGCACGTGTATATTTATTTAAAATAAATAGACTAGTTATTTATTGATGTATTATACTGTAAAATGCTTCTTTCGAAAAAGTGTACTTTTGCCCGTAGTTTCTCAGCATTGGAGTAGCTAAACTTTATCCATTTTGGGGCAAATATATTCTGATGTACTGTAGTCCTTCTTGTTGACTGTGACTCTTCCTTTGGTTCTTGCAATTAATAGCAAAATAATGCCTTCGTTAAATGAGAATTCTTCACAAAACTGAAAAGGATTACCCTACCATACATACATTCATCTAGTTCTAGAGGATTAGTATTAACTGCCTTCGTCTCATTAAAATCTCATCCATCAAAATCTTTATCGTCGTCTATGAAAGCTAATTCAACTGAATATTGATAATTTAAACAATTTTCGACAAAACAGAAAAAAAAAACAAATGAAATTGTCAGCTTTCTGCTGAATTTGCGAACTGTCAAATAAATGTCTCAATCACAACAGTAAATTTATTCACAATAGTCAACAATTTTATCCAGCGAGTTACACAATACGGAAATCGTTTACAAATTTATCAATCGTCAATTGATTGATATTTGACACTAGCAAATAGGAGTGTAGGCGAACCTTAAAACCACCAAAATACGCTTGGCGAATGTTCCCGGAAATTTGTGTTTCATATATCAGACTCATGCGAATCCAAAATGTTGATAACTGATCGACGAAGTCTACAAAAATCAACAGTTACTAAGTACAACATTTTAATTTATATGGCAATAAAATAAAAGTAGGAAATGAAATGAATTTTATTTGGATGATTCGTTTTAAATTTGGGAATTTTGTACACTTGGAGGAGCCTGAGCTAAAGCTGCCTTCTATCGTTGACGGTCCTGGCCGCGTCATCAAGCGACCAGGAAGCATTCAAAGATCCTCTTACTTGGATCGTCGTTGTCCATCGCGCTCGATGTGGCCGAGCCAGTGCATTTGACGAATTTTTGTCTTCTGAACTACATCCACATCCTGATACAGCTCGCCGAGTTCTCCATATATCCGACGTAGAATTTTTCTTTCAAAGGCACCAAGGATTAGCTCTTCGGTATTCCTCATCATTTTGGGTCCATGTTGCACGGCTAGATTTGTCTTTCGAGTCAGGGTTTTTGAGCCCAGTTGTTTCGACAAACCAAAGTAACATCGGTTGAGAAAGTGTGATTCTACGTCGAATCTCCACTGTGAACAACCTGTCAAAATTAACGACGCCACGAATTTTCTCGATTATTATGAATTGACTTCGATGTTTGTACACGGCGACGCACTGTCATTTCACTTGGTAATCATGATGAAAAGGATCGTGCAAAACTCACACGCCAACACAAAAGGCACGATCATCCAGAAGTCCGTCCAATTGTTAGCATACGCGCATGACATTGACGTGATTGGCAGAATACAGCGAGCCGTGAATGACGCGTTTGTTGGCATTGAGTCGGAAATGGCTAAAATGAATATACTGTCCTTAAAAAAGGACATACAACATCGAGTCTTGGACAGAATGTCATGGGCAGCTATAACTTCGAGGTTGTTAAGGACTGCGTCTATCTCGGATACCTAGTAACTACCTACTTGAGGTAGGTAGACAACCGAATAACAGCTGGGATCGTGGTGAGATAGTTATCCGGGTTTTACTGTACAACCTATTTTTAAATAAAAACAATTCCTTTACAGACCTAAGTAGGTTAAACTCCAGAAATGAAGTATTAGAGAGACGCCCCACTTCTACCTCTCTTACCCCTCAAGATTTTTGACAACTGTTTTTTATAAAGTGTTCTTAAACCAAATTTAATAATCAGAGGACGGCATTTACGTTAATTCGTGAATAACCGTCAACAATACATGAATATCTGTCAAAAAAGCACTCAAATTCGTCGATCGACTAGGGGGCAATCAGATGTGAAGTCGGCTATATCTGTAATACTTCATTTTTGCTAAAATCGTTTTGAACGTTTGGCGTTGCCAATGATTCTTCGCCTTCGTCTCCGGTCCGCTTTGGTTCCTCCTACATGAAGCTTGTGGCATTTTATCACCAGCATGAGAACATAAAATTTCTAAAAACAAGTCAACGTAGTCAACAGATCTATTTTAAACCCTCGCATCTCAATATTCGATACGCCCAACTGTTTGCCTAGAACATTCTGTGCCTCGCGAACGAATCAACAACAACCTGTCAAAATTAACGACGCCACGAATTTTCTCGAAGAATTCAGCAAATATTATGCAAGAGTGTGGGGTAGGTCTACGACCAAAACAATAACACTGCAGTCGAACACTTTCAATTTCCCATTAAGAGAGAGTAAATTGTGTGTCCTGCTCTGCCATCTGCAGGCACTTGAAATAATTGTAGAAACATTTAAGAGAGTCCAGTTCACGAATAAACTAACAAGAAGAGTAACTCTCTTCTAAACTTTGTTTCGAAAGAGAACAGATGATTTTCCAGGTTCTCTCAGAGTCTCTTAATTGAAGACGTTCTACAATTTTCCACACACATTTTCTAGAAATTTCCCTCTTCACAAGGAATCATATAAATACTCGAGCTCGTCGATATTCTCTTCAGTATTTATTCAACCAACAAAGCGAAAAGTATTTAAGAAGAGTGTGAAGCAGCAATTTGCTGAGTGCAAGAACAAAGTGATAAGAAATAATTCCAGTAAAACAGTGCTATAACTACATACAGTCTGAAAATCAGAAAGTTGAAAGTCATTCAAGAAAAGTATTTAATCTGAACATATTTTTGAAAAGTGAATACAGAAACAGTATCAAACCAACATGCCAGCAATCGGTATTGACTTGGGAACCACCTACTCCTGCGTTGGAGTCTTCCAGCACGGAAAAGTGGAAATCATCGCCAACGACCAGGGCAACCGCACCACGCCCAGCTACGTGGCATTCACAGACTCAGAGCGTCTCATCGGAGACGCCGCCAAGAATCAGGTTGCCATGAACCCCAAGAACACAGTCTTCGACGCAAAGAGATTGATTGGACGCAAGTACGATGACCCAAAGATTCGGGAGGACATGAAGCACTGGCCATTCAAGGTGGTGAGTGACGGTGGAAAGCCGAAGATCGGCGTGGAGTTCAAGGGCGAACAGAAAAGGTTTGCTCCTGAAGAAATCAGCTCAATGGTGTTGACGAAGATGAAGGAGACGGCGGAGGCGTACCTAGGCGAGTCAGTCAGAGATGCAGTGATCACAGTGCCAGCGTACTTCAACGACTCCCAGCGCCAGGCAACCAAAGATGCCGGCGCCATCGCTGGACTGAACGTATTGAGGATCATCAACGAACCAACAGCAGCTGCCTTGGCCTACGGACTGGACAAGAACCTCTCCGGTGAACGAAATGTCCTCATCTTCGACTTGGGAGGTGGCACATTCGATGTCTCCATCCTCACAATCGATGAGGGTTCGCTCTTCGAAGTGAGAGCCACAGCCGGAGACACGCACTTGGGTGGCGAGGACTTCGACAACCGGCTGGTCAACCACTTGGCAGACGAGTTCAAACGCAAGTTCAAGAAGGATCTTCGATCAAACCCTCGAGCTCTTCGTCGCCTGAGGACAGCAGCAGAAAGAGCGAAACGCACACTCTCGTCTAGCACAGAAGCAACCATCGAGATCGACGCCCTGTTCGAGGGAGTCGACTTCTACACAAGAGTCACCAGAGCACGATTCGAGGAACTCTGTGGAGACCTCTTCAGAGCCACTCTGGATCCCGTCGAGAAGGCACTGAACGACGCAAAAATGGACAAGAACCAGATCCACGACATCGTGCTGGTGGGCGGATCTACGAGAATTCCGAAAGTGCAGAACCTCCTCCAATCGTTCTTCTGTGGAAAGTCTCTCAACTTGTCCATCAACCCCGACGAAGCCGTTGCCTACGGAGCCGCAGTCCAGGCAGCCATCCTGAGTGGAGACACGAGCAGCAAGATTCAAGACGTTCTCCTGGTCGATGTGGCGCCGTTGTCATTGGGCATCGAAACCGCGGGAGGAGTCATGGCTAAGGTCGTCGAACGCAACTGCAGGATACCATGCAAGCAAACGCAGACCTTCTCCACGTACGCCGACAACCAACCGGGAGTTACCATCAAGGTCTTTGAAGGAGAACGTGTGATGACGAAGGACAACAATCTCCTTGGAACATTCGATCTCTCAGGCATTCCACCAGCGCCGAGGGGAACGCCTCAGATTGAAGTCACATTCGACCTGGACGCCAATGGTATTCTGAATGTTTCCGCAAAGGAGACCGGCACCGGCAACACCAAGAACATCACGATCAAGAACGACAAGGGGCGCCTCTCACAGGCTGAGATCGACAGAATGGTGAACGAGGCGGAACGGTTCCAAGAAGAGGATGAGAGGCAGCGCCAGAAGATCGGAGCCAGAAACACTCTTGAAGGTTACGTCTTTGGAGTGAAACAAGCCCTGGAGCAGGCCGGAGACAAGATCAGCCAACAAGAGAAAGACACAGTGCGGAATGTCTGCGACGAGACCATCAAGTGGCTGGATGCGAACTCACTGGCCGACAAGGAGGAGTACGAGGATAAGATGAAGCACGTGTCCGGCATCTGCAGTCCAATAATGACAAAGATCCACAGTGGCGGAGCAAGTGGTGGTGCACAAGGTTGTGGCCAGCAAGCTGGCGGTTTCGGTGGGCGAGCGGGACCCACGGTTGAGGAAGTTGATTAAAGTGTATAAAGAGTCAGATGAGAGATTCAAGAGACTGTAGCATTTGGAGGCATATCCATCTCACTAATTGTAGAAATTATTACTTAAGGAAATAAAATAATTCTTAAATTAAGTTTGAAAACATCTGTTTTATTTTACGTAATTTTGGGTTTGGTGTTTCTAGTTGGAATTGATGATGCTGGATGATAGAATTTATAAAAGTCAAACGGCTGCCCTCAAATATTGGCGTTCTTAATGCCTGAAATACAATAGTGCGTTTGTGCGGGCGTTATCTTTCAACGCACACAATTTTAGTGTGCGTTAGTGAAAAATGAGAGAGATGAGAGGATCGTAATAAAACTTAAAACGTAAAGGCTCCGGCACATGCATGCACATCAACGCACAGCTGATTTCAATTGACAGTTTCAAGTTTCTATTGAAAATTCAAGTTGTTTTGCTTGTTTATGCACAATTAAAATATGTATTTTTTTATAAATACTCAATTACTCAAATGCGACAAGAACCAACTCCCAAACTTTAACAAAACAGGAGAGAGTGCAGTTAAAAGTTGAGCGAATACATCCGTTGCGTCAGCGGCAGCGTAGGCCTATGTGCCACCTCTCATAAGAACACATGTATTTTATGTATCTATCAAAGTATTGCTGACGCCCAGGCATGTAAAGTATTCTATGTGCCGGAGTCTTAAGTCCATCGCACGGTATTATTGAAAATGTTGGATATTTTTTGAGAGAGTGGTGCGCTATGAGCGAGATTTTTCTTCCAAATTGAGAGTTTACTGTGTCAACTGTCATTTAAGAAATTAAAACAGCTGATGAAGAATAATTTAACGACAAAATTCATTTCAAATGAGTGTATGCAGAAAGGCGTCAATATTTTCCATCTGGTATATGAGAGAGAGAACAGCTAATAAATTGAGTATTTATTTCAATGCAGTGCGTCATCGCACTCTCTAGTTAACATGAAGTCGGCTGGCGCAACGCACTATTGTGTTTCAGGCATAAATGTGGATAAATAAACTGCATTGACATGCAGCACCAAGGCGGCAGTTAAACTGCGAGAAAATCGACAGTGATTTTAAGTTGTTGAAAATTTTTGTTTTTTGGAAACATCCCAACTCTTCAATTCCTTTTATTTAAAAGTATCGCCGTTTTTCTTGGTATTTTTTTCTTTCTTTAATATTTTTGGAAGTTGCTCCTGCTATATCAAGAAAGTGTATCAGTCATGTGTTTGCCACACGCATCTTTACGGGCCCTGTGGAATATACACTGATGAGCAAAAGTATTTAGCTGTTACTAGCTGCTGACATCCATAAAAAAAACAGCTGAATTAAAAAATCAAATTTATTTAGGTTCGCAAAAAAATATTGAAACCAAGCATCAGAATTCTGGGATAAGGTCACATTCTCAGGCGAAAGTAAATCTAATATTTACACTTCAGATGCTTGAATTTTTGTATGCAAACAACAAGTCACGGAACTTGACAAAAAAACAACATTGAAACTACTGTAAAGTACGGAGCATGTTCTGTAATGGTAGATGCATGGGGCCTTCCGGTGTTGGAGAGCTAGTATTCATATAGACCTAGAGATAGTTATAGTAATTCTGACTTTTTCACGGTAAATACGTCCCAGACAAAACCGTGGAAAATAAGACATGAAGCACATCGTACTTAAAATACATGATATGTGCATTAATGCACAGTTTATTGCATAAAACCAAATATACATAAATACGAAATTAACAAAGTAACAATTCAGGAGCTGTAAGCTTTCAGAAAGATTACGGTAAATAAAAAATAGTTTTCTTTAAAATTTCAATCAAATGGTTTTTTAATCGTGTCAAAGCGAATGAAATCGTTTAAAAACAGAATCGTTTTTTTATATCCAAACCGTGTACAATCACAATTGGGTCTATTTGGAGATATTAAAAGCTTATTTGCCAAACGATCTGACAATTTTGAATTAGGGAATAATGCCAATGACTGCTGGCATACTGCAGAGATTGTGCCTCTGTGGATACTCTACAATACACCGCACACATTAACGCGTTGGACAGCCTACAAACGTCAAAACAGCAACTCAGGTCTATTCTGAAAAATTGGCAAGATAATCCCTGAAGATTTAAAACCACTCGTCCATTCCATGAAAAATAGAACCCAAGGAAATCAAACCAATTATTCATTTTTTTTTTTCGATCTTTTTGGCCCTAGTGTCAGTCTACAACGAACACATTTGTTTGCTTCTGTTTTGTTTTTATATTTTTTTAAGTTATGTCGTAAAAGCTTGTAAAACTTAAAAAATATCGTATCATCAAACAAATCTTTTAAATTATTATAAAGTTGGTTATCATAGTTTTAAGCTAACAAAAGTCATATGCCAAATACTTTTGTACATCAGTGTGAGCGTTATTCATACACCGTTTTTTTCGTATTTGCCATGAGTTAAATGCAAAATAAAGCAGTGCGAAACATTCACTTTTGAAATCGGCATTAAGTGTGAGCCTCATGAATTGGAAAAAAAAAACAAACAAGATTGATTAAAAATGAAGTCATTCAGCCGCTGGCAGCTAGTTTTTGAGTATTTCAACGATTTATCTTCAGATCATCTCTGTTTAAATTCTCTGTTATCTTCTCTTTCTGAATTCAGACCACGGTACATTTAGTACACATCTACATTTAACTTGCACACATGCTGTGTATGTCCTTTGCAAAATAATTGCTGTTTCTTTCAACTTACAGTCGCTTCTACAAACATGTGATTTAATGTGATTTATATGTGTAACAATATAAACAATAAAACGCAGGGTCATATAGCCATTACCGCACGAGAAATTACACATAAAAAATATTTGTCTAATTCACCCATTTGCGTATCTTCGCAGATATTACAGATCTCATTATGCTTGCTTGTGTCATTTAGAACTCCTGTCGTCGCTAGCATTGTTTGTTCAGTTAATCGTCCGATTAGCTCATCCACCATGAACAAAAACTCTACAAAATGTTTCTTACTAATTTGAAAATAGAACCTTGGCTTTTACAAAGAATTAGTGTAAATCAACTTAAGTATTTAATTGTTTGTAACAGCGCGCATCACTCTGGAGTGCTTTTTTTTCCAGTCCACAAACATCCATTAGTAATGTACATATGTAGGTATGGGTGTCATCTGTGAACTTTTAAGATATTTTTGGACTAAGTAGTAAACTAATCGTAAAGAAAAGAGGGGATTGGTTCCATTCTGTAAAACTTATCAGTGATGTAATGTAATTTCCGGGATGGATTTGGTCCTCATCTGACATGTCTTTTCATCGAGCATGGGTGTGTCAATTCCTTCCAATCACGCACGTTCAACTTATTGAGCTCCCTTTACATGTATATATTCCACCGGAGGCCGAAGTCTTCGTTTACTGCATTGTGCCTAGTGATCAGAGCTTAAGATTTTACAGGCTGCAGCAGTGTTCTCTATGCGGTTGTCTAGTTATCTGGGGATTCGAATTGAGCAGACTAACATGAGCAAAGAATTTAGCTATTGAATTAGCTATTGTTCTCTCACGCGAGGAAGGGACCTACAGTTTATTGCCGACTCCGAACGGCGTAGTTGAGAAATTTTTTCTAGACAGGAAATACTCTTGACACGCTCACGCGTGGAAGGGACATACAGTTTAATGCCGACTCCGAACGGCGAAATTGAGAAGGTACTCTTTGAGCATTGTCAGCGCCTCGAAAGAGGCGGTGCCGTGAATTACCAAAGTTGGTAAATTCTGGTTTCGAACCTGGCACCCTCTGCGTAGGAGTCGACGCACTAACCCACTGCGCCACGGCGACCCACACCTTTTCTTATTTTCTAGGGTTTAATGTCTGTGGACTGGTTTCAGCTACTTATTTTCAGCGCCGCGACCCATAGAGTAACCGGATTACAACCACATCTTGATATCCGCATCCACAGACAGGACAAAATATCCACTTATATTTGGCCTTCAGAGGCCTTCAGAGTGAACATCAGTTTTTAATTTGATGAACATTTGCTCATTCTATCTCTTTCTATTGGCGTTCTCACAGTTTTAATTTCTGTCAACAGACCAACAGGCTGTGTGGCGACCATTTAAAAATTGAGAGCGAGTGACATTTGTTGTGGCGGGCACCGAAATTAAGTGCTATAGAGACGGCCAACTTCACAGCTGATTGTCCATCGACGAATTTGAAACACATTTTGACAGTTTGACAGTTTCATGAATTTTTGACGGTTTTTCACTAAATTATGTGAATGCCGTTCTCTGATCTACACCTTATCTACACTCAACGAACATCAGAAGCGATGTCTTTACACTGTTATGCTGGGCGTAGCATTTGAAGAAATGCCCAGATTCTGAGGCGACATCTCTTGTACTCGAATGACTTCCCGAACTGGTCGTGGTTGCCTATCCATATAGGCACGATATCCAAGATATTCGAAAATTGTCATTAGACACTTTCCTATTTTAGATTATCTGCTTTAATTATCGTTTCCACTTCACGTTCGCCTTAACTGCAGACTAAAACACATTCACTTGTCTAAGGGTCTCCATTTTACTTAACAGTCTATTGAGTAAAAATGGTTTCCGACGTTTGGTCCGCTTTTGTGCCTCCTACGTAATTTGAAGCTTGTGAATTTTTAGCTTGTGTGATTTTATTACGAACCAGCAGGAAACATAAAATTTCTAAAAACAAGTCAACGTAGTCAACAGATCTATTTTAAACTCTCGCATTTCAATATTTGATACGCCGAACTGTCTACCTAGAACATTCTGTGCCTCACGAACGAACGAACGAATCAACAACAGCCTGTCAAAATAACCGACGCCACGAATTTTCTCGAAGAATTCAGCAAATATTATGCAAGAGTGTGGGGTAGGTCTACGACCAAAACAATAACACTGCAGTCGAACACTTTCAATTTCCCATTAAGAGAGAGTAAATTGTGTGTCCTGCTCTGCCATCTGCAGGCACTTGAAATCATTGTAGAAACATTTAAGAGAGCCCAATTCACGAATAAACGCACAAGAAGAGTAACTCCTCCACACTTTTTTTGAAACAGAGTCTCAGAGTCTCTTAATTGAAGACGTTCTACAATTTTCCACACACATTTTCTAGAAATTTCCCTCTTCACAAGGAATCATATAAATACTCGAGCTCGTCGATATTCTCTTCACTATTTATTCAACCAACAAAGCGAAAAGTATTTAAGAAGAGTGTGAAGCAGCAATTTGCTGAGTGCAAGAACAAAGTGATAAGAAATAATTCCAGTAGAACAGTGCTATAACTACATACAGTCTGAAAATCAGAAAGTTGAAAGTCATTCAAGAAAAGTATTTAATCTGAACATATTTTTGAAAAGTGAATACAGAAACAGTATCAAACCAACATGCCAGCAATCGGTATTGACTTGGGAACCACCTACTCCTGCGTTGGAGTCTTCCAGCACGGAAAAGTCGAAATCATCGCCAACGACCAGGGCAACCGCACCACGCCCAGCTACGTGGCATTCACAGATTCAGAGCGTCTCATCGGAGACGCCGCCAAGAATCAGGTTGCCATGAACCCCAAGAACACAGTCTTCGACGCAAAGAGATTGATTGGACGCAAGTACGATGACCCAAAGATTCGGGAGGACATGAAGCACTGGCCATTCAAGGTGGTGAGTGACGGTGGAAAGCCGAAGATCGGCGTGGAGTTCAAGGGCGAACAGAAAAGGTTTGCTCCTGAAGAAATCAGCTCAATGGTGTTGACGAAGATGAAGGAGACGGCGGAGGCGTACCTAGGCGAGTCAGTCAGAGATGCAGTGATCACAGTGCCAGCGTACTTCAACGACTCTCAGCGCCAGGCAACCAAAGACGCCGGCGCCATCGCTGGACTGAACGTGTTGAGGATCATCAACGAGCCAACAGCAGCTGCCTTGGCCTACGGACTGGACAAGAACCTCTCCGGTGAACGAAATGTCCTCATCTTCGACTTGGGAGGTGGCACATTTGATGTCTCCATCCTCACAATTGACGAGGGTTCGCTCTTCGAAGTGAGAGCCACAGCCGGAGACACGCACTTGGGTGGCGAGGACTTCGACAACCGGCTGGTCAACCACTTGGCAGACGAGTTCAAACGCAAGTTCAAGAAGGATCTTCGATCAAACCCTCGAGCTCTTCGTCGCCTGAGGACAGCAGCAGAAAGAGCGAAACGCACACTCTCGTCTAGCACAGAAGCAACCATCGAGATCGACGCCCTGTTCGAGGGAGTCGACTTCTACACAAGAGTCACCAGAGCACGATTCGAGGAACTCTGCGGAGACCTCTTCAGAGCCACTCTGGATCCCGTCGAGAAGGCACTGAACGACGCAAAAATGGACAAGAACCAGATCCACGACATCGTGCTGGTGGGCGGATCTACGAGAATTCCGAAAGTGCAGAACCTCCTCCAATCGTTCTTCTGTGGAAAGTCTCTCAACTTGTCCATTAACCCCGACGAAGCCGTTGCCTACGGAGCCGCAGTTCAGGCAGCCATCCTGAGTGGAGACACGAGCAGCAAGATTCAAGACGTTCTCCTGGTCGATGTGGCGCCGTTGTCATTGGGCATCGAAACCGCGGGAGGAGTCATGGCTAAGGTCGTCGAACGCAACTGCAGGATACCATGCAAGCAAACGCAGACCTTCTCCACGTACGCCGACAACCAACCGGGAGTTACCATCAAGGTCTTTGAAGGAGAACGTGTGATGACGAAGGACAACAATCTCCTTGGAACATTCGATCTCTCAGGCATTCCACCAGCGCCGAGGGGAACGCCTCAGATTGAAGTCACATTCGACCTGGACGCCAATGGTATTCTGAATGTTTCCGCAAAGGAGACCGGCACCGGCAACACCAAGAACATCACGATCAAGAACGACAAGGGGCGCCTCTCACAGGCTGAGATCGACAGAATGGTGAACGAGGCGGAACGGTTCCAAGAAGAGGATGAGAGGCAGCGCCAGAAGATCGGAGCCAGAAACACTCTTGAAGGTTACGTCTTTGGAGTGAAACAAGCCCTGGAGCAGGCCGGAGACAAGATCAGCCAACAAGAGAAAGACACAGTGCGGAATGTCTGCGACGAGACCATCAAGTGGCTGGATGCGAACTCACTGGCCGACAAGGAGGAGTACGAGGATAAGATGAAGCACGTGTCCGGCATCTGCAGTCCAATAATGACAAAGATCCACAGTGGCGGAGCAAGTGGTGGTGCACAAGGTTGTGGCCAGCAAGCTGGCGGTTTCGGTGGGCGAGCGGGACCCACGGTTGAGGAAGTTGATTAAAGTGTATAAAGAGTCAGATGAGAGATTCAAGAGACTGTAGCATTTGGAGGCATATCCATCTCACTAATTGTAGAAATTATTACTTAAGGAAATAAAATAATTCTAAAATTAAGTTTGAAAACATCTGTTTTATTTTACGTAATTTTGGGTTTGGTGTTTCTAGTTGGAATTGATGATGCTGGATGATAGAATTTATAAAAGTCAAACGGCTGCCCTCAAATATTGGCGTTCTTAATGCCTGAAATACAATAGTGCGTTTGTGCGGGCGTTATCTTTCAACGCACACAATTTTAGTGTGCGTTAGTGAAAAATGAGAGAGATGAGAGGATCGTAATAAAACTTAAAACGTAAAGGCTCCGGCACATGCATGCACATCAACGCACAGCTGATTTCAATTGACAGTTTCAAGTTTCTATTGAAAATTCAAGTTGTTTTGCTTGTTTATGCACAATTAAAATATGTATTTTTTTATAAATACTCAATTACTCAAATGCGACAAGAACCAACTCCCAAACTTTAACAAAAAGGAGAGAGTGCAGTTAAAAGTTGAGCGAATACATCCGTTGCGTCAGCGGCAGCGTAGGCCTATGTGCCACCTCTCATAAGAACACATGTATTTTATGTATCTATCAAAGTATTGCTGACGCCCAGGCATGTAAAGTATTCTATGTGCCGGAGTCTTAAGTCCATCGCACGGTATTATTGAAAATGTTGGATATTTTTTGAGAGAGTGGTGCGCTATGAGCGAGATTTTTCTTCCAAATTGAGAGTTTACTGTGTCAACTGTCATTTAAGAAATTAAAACAGCTGATGAAGAATAATTTAACGACAAAATTCATTTCAAATGAGTGTATGCAGAAAGGCGTCAATATTTTCCATCTGGTATATGAGAGAGAGAACAGCTAATAAATTGAGTATTTATTTCAATGCAGTGCGTCATCGCACTCTCTAGTTAACATGAAGTCGGCTGGCGCAACGCACTATTGTGTTTCAGGCATAAATGTGGATAAATAAACTGCATTGACATGCAGCACCAAGGCGGCAGTTAAACTGCGAGAAAATCGACAGTGATTTTAAGTTGTTGAAAATTTTTGTTTTTTGGAAACATCCCAACTCTTCAATTCCTTTTATTTAAAAGTATCGCCGTTTTTCTTGGTATTTTTTTCTTTCTTTAATATTTTTGGAAGTTGCTCCTGCTATATCAAGAAAGTGTATCAGTCATGTGTTTGCCACACGCATCTTTACGGGCCCTGTGGAATATACACTGATGAGCAAAAGTATTTAGCTGTTACTAGCTGCTGACATCCATAAAAAAAACAGCTGAATTAAAAAATCAAATTTATTTAGGTTCGCAAAAAAATATTGAAACCAAGCATCAGAATTCTGGGATAAGGTCACATTCTCAGGCGAAAGTAAATCTAATATTTACACTTCAGATGCTTGAATTTTTGTATGCAAACAACAAGTCACGGAACTTGACAAAAAAACAACATTGAAACTACTGTAAAGTACGGAGCATGTTCTGTAATGGTAGATGCATGGGGCCTTCCGGTGTTGGAGAGCTAGTATTCATATAGACCTAGAGATAGTTATAGTAATTCTGACTTTTTCACGGTAAATACGTCCCAGACAAAACCGTGGAAAATAAGACATGAAGCACATCGTACTTAAAATACATGATATGTGCATTAATGCACAGTTTATTGCATAAAACCAAATATACATAAATACGAAATTAACAAAGTAACAATTCAGGAGCTGTAAGCTTTCAGAAAGATTACGGTAAATAAAAAATAGTTTTCTTTAAAATTTCAATCAAATGGTTTTTTAATCGTGTCAAAGCGAATGAAATCGTTTAAAAACAGAATCGTTTTTTTATATCCAAACCGTGTACAATCACAATTGGGTCTATTTGGAGATATTAAAAGCTTATTTGCCAAACGATCTGACAATTTTGAATTAGGGAATAATGCCAATGACTGCTGGCATACTGCAGAGATTGTGCCTCTGTGGATACTCTACAATACACCGCACACATTAACGCGTTGGACAGCCTACAAACGTCAAAACAGCAACTCAGGTCTATTCTGAAAAATTGGCAAGATAATCCCTGAAGATTTAAAACCACTCGTCCATTCCATGAAAAATAGAACCCAAGGAAATCAAACCAATTATTCATTTTTTTTTTTCGATCTTTTTGGCCCTAGTGTCAGTCTACAACGAATACATTTGTTTGCTTCTGTTTTGTTTTTATATTTTTTTAAGTTATGTCGTAAAAGCTTGTAAAACTTAAAAAATATCGTATCATCAAACAAATCTTTTAAATTATTATAAAGTTGGTTATCATAGTTTTAAGCTAACAAAAGTCATATGCCAAATACTTTTGTACATCAGTGTGAGCGTTATTCATACACCGTTTTTTTCGTATTTGCCATGAGTTAAATGCAAAATAAAGCAGTGCGAAACATTCACTTTTGAAATCGGCATTAAGTGTGAGCCTCATGAATTGGAAAAAAAAAACAAACAAGATTGATTAAAAATGAAGTCATTCAGCCGCTGGCAGCTAGTTTTTGAGTATTTCAACGATTTATCTTCAGATCATCTCTGTTTAAATTCTCTGTTATCTTCTCTTTCTGAATTCAGACCACGGTACATTTAGTACACATCTACATTTAACTTGCACACATGCTGTGTATGTCCTTTGCAAAATAATTGCTGTTTCTTTCAACTTACAGTCGCTTCTACAAACATGTGATTTAATGTGATTTATATGTGTAACAATATAAACAATAAAACGCAGGGTCATATAGCCATTACCGCACGAGAAATTACACATAAAAAATATTTGTCTAATTCACCCATTTGCGTATCTTCGCAGATATTACAGATCTCATTATGCTTGCTTGTGTCATTTAGAACTCCTGTCGTCGCTAGCATTGTTTGTTCAGTTAATCGTCCGATTATCTCATCCACCATGAACAAAAACTCTACAAAATGTTTCTTACTAATTTGAAAATAGAACCTTGGCTTTTACAAAGAATTAGCGTAAATCAACTTAAGTATTTAATTGTTTGTAACAGCGCGCATCACTCTGGAGTGCTTTTTTTTCCAGTCCACAAACATCCATTAGTAATGTACATATGTAGGTATGGGTGTCATCTGTCAACTTTTAAGATATTTTTGGACTAAGTAGTAAACTAATCGTAAAGAAAAGAGGGGATTGGTTCCATTCTGTAAAACTTATCAGTGATGTAATGTAATTTCTTCTTGTTGCCTGGTGGTATAAATCCGGGATGGATTTGGTCCTCATCTGACATGTCTTTTCATCGAGCACGGGTGTGTCAATTCCTTCCAATCACGCACGTTCAACTTATTGAGCTCCCTTTACATGTATATATTCCACCGGAGGCCGAAGTCTTCGTTTACTGCATTGTGCCTAGTGATCAGACCTTAAGATTTTACAGGCTGCAGCAGTGTTCTCTATGCGGCTGTCTAGTTATCTGGGGATTCGAATTGAGCAGACTAACATGAGCAAAGAATTTAGCTATTGAATTAGCTATTGTTCTCTCACGCGTGGAAGGGACCTACAGTTTATTACCGACTCCGAACGGCGTAGTTGAGAAGTTTTTTCTAGACAGGAAATACTCTTGACACGCACACGCGTGGAAGGGACATACAGTTTAATGCCGACTCCGAACGGCGAAATTGAGAAGGTACTCTTTGAGCATTGTCAGTGACTCGAAAGAGGCGGTGCCGTGAATTACCAAAGTTGGTAAATTCTGGTTTCGAACCTGGCACCCTCTGCGTAGGAGTCGACGCACTAACCCACTGCGCCACGGCGACCCACACCTTTTCTTATTTTCTAGGGTTTAATGTCTGTGGACTGGTTTCAGCTACTTATTTTCAGCGCCGCGACCCATAGAGTAACCGGATTACAACCACATCTTGATATCCGCATCCACAGACAGGACAAAATATCCACTTATATTTGGCCTTCAGAGGCCTTCAGAGTGAACATCCGTTTTTAATTTGATGAACATTTGCTCATTCTATCTCTTTCTATTGGCGTTCTCACAGTTTTAATTTCTGTCAACAGACCAACAGGCTGTGTGGCGACCATTTAAAAATTGAGAGCGAGTGACATTTGTTGTGGCGGGCACCGAAATTAAGTGCTATAGAGACGGCCAACTTCACAGCTGATTGTCCATCGACGAATTTGAAACACATTTTGACAGTTTGACAGTTTCATGAATTTTTGACGGTTTTTCACTAAATTATGTGAATGCCGTTCTCTGATCTACACCTTATCTACACTCAACGAACATCAGAAGCGATGTCTTTACACTGTTATGCTGGGCGTAGCATTTGAAGAAATGCCCAGATTCTGAGGCGACATCTCTTGTACTCGAATGACTTCCCGACCTGGTCGTGGTTGCCTATCCATATAGGCACGATATCCAAGATATTCGAAAATTGTCATTAGACACTTTCCTATTTTAGATTATCTGCTTTAATTATCGTTTCCACTTCACGTTCGCCTTAACTGCAGACTAAAACACATTCACTTGTCTAAGGGTCTCCATTTTACTTAACAGTCTATTGAGTAAAAATGGTTTCCGACGTTTGGTCCGCTTTTGTGCCTCCTACGTAATTTGAAGCTTGTGAATTTTTAGCTTGTGTGATTTTATTACGAACCAGCAGGAAACATAAAATTTCTAAAAACAAGTCAACGTAGTCAACAGATCTATTTTAAACTCTCGCATTTCAATATTTGATACGCCGAACTGTCTACCTAGAACATTCTGTGCCTCACGAACGAACGAACGAATCAACAACAGCCTGTCAAAATAACCGACGCCACGAATTTTCTCGAAGAATTCAGCAAATATTATGCAAGAGTGTGGGGTAGGTCTACGACCAAAACAATAACACTGCAGTCGAACACTTTCAATTTCCCATTAAGAGAGAGTAAATTGTGTGTCCTGCTCTGCCATCTGCAGGCACTTGAAATCATTGTAGAAACATTTAAGAGAGCCCAATTCACGAATAAACGCACAAGAAGAGTAACTCCTCCACACTTTTTTTGAAACAGAGTCTCAGAGTCTCTTAATTGAAGACGTTCTACAATTTTCCACACACATTTTCTAGAAATTTCCCTCTTCACAAGGAATCATATAAATACTCGAGCTCGTCGATATTCTCTTCACTATTTATTCAACCAACAAAGCGAAAAGTATTTAAGAAGAGTGTGAAGCAGCAATTTGCTGAGTGCAAGAACAAAGTGATAAGAAATAATTCCAGTAAAACAGTGCTATAACTACATACAGTCTGAAAATCAGAAAGTTGAAAGTCATTCAAGAAAAGTATTTAATCTGAACATATTTTTGAAAAGTGAATACAGAAACAGTATCAAACCAACATGCCAGCAATCGGTATTGACTTGGGAACCACCTACTCCTGCGTTGGAGTCTTCCAGCACGGAAAAGTGGAAATCATCGCCAACGACCAGGGCAACCGCACCACGCCCAGCTACGTGGCATTCACAGACTCAGAGCGTCTCATCGGAGACGCCGCCAAGAATCAGGTTGCCATGAACCCCAAGAACACAGTCTTCGACGCAAAGAGATTGATTGGACGCAAGTACGATGACCCAAAGATTCGGGAGGACATGAAGCACTGGCCATTCAAGGTGGTGAGTGACGGTGGAAAGCCGAAGATCGGCGTGGAGTTCAAGGGCGAACAGAAAAGGTTTGCTCCTGAAGAAATCAGCTCAATGGTGTTGACGAAGATGAAGGAGACGGCGGAGGCGTACCTAGGCGAGTCAGTCAGAGATGCAGTGATCACAGTGCCAGCGTACTTCAACGACTCTCAGCGCCAGGCAACCAAAGACGCCGGCGCCATCGCTGGACTGAACGTGTTGAGGATCATCAACGAGCCAACAGCAGCTGCCTTGGCCTACGGACTGGACAAGAACCTCTCCGGTGAACGAAATGTCCTCATCTTCGACTTGGGAGGTGGCACATTTGATGTCTCCATCCTCACAATTGACGAGGGTTCGCTCTTCGAAGTGAGAGCCACAGCCGGAGACACGCACTTGGGTGGCGAGGACTTCGACAACCGGCTGGTCAACCACTTGGCAGACGAGTTCAAACGCAAGTTCAAGAAGGATCTTCGATCAAACCCTCGAGCTCTTCGTCGCCTGAGGACAGCAGCAGAAAGAGCGAAACGCACACTCTCGTCTAGCACAGAAGCAACCATCGAGATCGACGCCCTGTTCGAGGGAGTCGACTTCTACACAAGAGTCACCAGAGCACGATTCGAGGAACTCTGCGGAGACCTCTTCAGAGCCACTCTGGATCCCGTCGAGAAGGCACTGAACGACGCAAAAATGGACAAGAACCAGATCCACGACATCGTGCTGGTGGGCGGATCTACGAGAATTCCGAAAGTGCAGAACCTCCTCCAATCGTTCTTCTGTGGAAAGTCTCTCAACTTGTCCATTAACCCCGACGAAGCCGTTGCCTACGGAGCCGCAGTTCAGGCAGCCATCCTGAGTGGAGACACGAGCAGCAAGATTCAAGACGTTCTCCTGGTCGATGTGGCGCCGTTGTCATTGGGCATCGAAACCGCGGGAGGAGTCATGGCTAAGGTCGTCGAACGCAACTGCAGGATACCATGCAAGCAAACGCAGACCTTCTCCACGTACGCGGACAACCAGCCGGGAGTTACCATCAAGGTCTTTGAAGGAGAACGTGTGATGACGAAGGACAACAATCTCCTTGGAACATTCGACCTCTCAGGCATTCCACCAGCGCCGAGGGGAACGCCTCAGATTGAAGTCACATTCGACCTGGACGCCAATGGTATCCTGAATGTTTCCGCCAAGGAGACCGGCACCGGCAACACCAAGAACATCACGATCAAGAACGACAAGGGGCGCCTCTCACAGGCTGAGATCGACAGAATGGTCAACGAAGCGGAACGGTTCCAAGAAGAGGATGAGAAGCAGCGCCAGAAAATCGCAGCCAGGAACAGTCTTGAAGGTTACGTCTTTGGAGTGAAACAAGCCCTGGAGCAGGCCGGAGACAAGATCAGCCAACAAGAGAAAGACACAGCGCGGAATGTCTGCGACGAGACCATCAAGTGGCTGGATGCGAACTCACTGGCCGACAAGGAGGAGTACGAGGATAAGATGAAGCACGTGTCCGGCATCTGCAGTCCAATAATGACAAAGATCCACAGTGGCGGAGCAAGTGGTGGTGCACAAGGTTGTGGCCAGCAAGCTGGCGGTTTCGGTGGGCGAGCGGGACCCACGGTTGAGGAAGTTGATTAAAGTGTATAAAGAGTCAGATGAGAGATTCAAGAGACTGTAGCATTTGGAGGCATATCCATCTCACTAATTGTAGAAATTATTACTTAAGGAAATAAAATAATTCTAAAATTAAGTTTGAAAACATCTGTTTTATTTTACGTAATTTTGGGTTTGGTGTTTCTAGTTGGAATTGATGATGCTGGATGATAGAATTTATAAAAGTCAAACGGCTGCCCTCAAATATTGCGCTGGCGTTATCTTTCAACGCACACAATTTTAGTGTGCGTTAGTGAAAAAGAAGAGAGATGAGAGGATCGTAATAAAACTTAAAACGTAAAGGCTGCGGCACATGCATGCACATCAACGCACAGCTGATTTCATTTGACAGTTTCAAGTTTGAATTAAAATATGTTTACAATTAAAATATGTATTTTTTTATAAATACTCAATTACAAACATTTATTTACATTTTTATGTATTTTGAGCTTTGCTGCGACAAGAACAAACTCCCAAACTTTAACAAAAAGGAGAGAGTGCAGTTAAAAGTTGAGCGAATACATCCGTCGCGTCAGCGTTGGCCTATGTGCCACCTCTCATAAGAACACATGTATTTTATGTATCTGTCAAAGTATTTCTGACGCCCAGGCATGTAAAGTATTCTATGTGCCGGAGCCTTAAGTCCATCGCACGGTATTATTCAAGATGTTGGATATTTTTTAACAGAGGGGTGCGCTATGAGCGGAATTTCCTTCCAAATTGAGAGTATACTGTGTCAACTGTCATTTAAGAAATTAAAACAGCTGATGAAGAATAATTTAACGACAAAATTCATTTCAAATGAGTGTATGCACAAAGGCGGAAATATTTTTCATCTGGTATATGAGTGAGAGAAAATCTTATAAATTGTCTATTTATTTCAATGCATCAGCAGTGATTTTAAGTTGTGCTGTAAAGTAAGGAGCGTGTTCTGTAATGGTAGATGAATGGGATTATTTTTCTTTAAAATTACAATCAAATTTTTTTTTAATCGTGCCAAAGCGAATTAAATCTTTTTTGTTAAATAAAAACCGTGTACAGACATTATTGGGTCTACTTGGAGATATAATTTGCTAAAATGGGCTGACAATTTAGGATTGGAGAATAATTACTACTTTCAGCAGGACACTGACTGCAGGCATACGGCAGAGATTGTGCGTCTGGGGATACTGTACAATACACTGCACACATTAAAGACCCCGCCACAGTCCTCTGATCTTAACCACAATGAGCATCTGTCTTTGCGTAACAGCATATAACTTGAAAACAGCAACTATACCTGAAGATTCAAAACCGCTCGTCCGTTCCATGAAAAATAGACCCCAAGGAAATCAAACCAATTATTCATTTTATTTTGTTCAGTTTTTTGGCACTAGCATTAGTGTATGAGGAATACTGGGAGCTTATAAAACTGGGTACCCTTAAAAATTATCGAATCTTTAAAAATGTCTTTAAAAAAATTAATAAATTTGGTTTTCAAGGTTTTATGTTCTCTAGTAACAGCCATATGCCGAATGCTTTTGTACATCAGAGTGAGCGTTATTTTTGTAGTTATGGAGGGATATATGACACTTCGTTTTTTTTCACGAGTTAAATGAAAAATAGAGCAGTGCGAAACATTCAATTTTGAAATCGTCATTAAGTTTCATAAGAGCCTCATGAATTGACATACACAATTGATTAAAAATGAAATCATTCAGCCGCTGGCAGCTAGTTTTTGGGTATTTCAACCCTTTATCTTCAGGTTATCTCTGTTTGAAAAGCAATTACATTCAGACCACGGTACAGATTATACACATCTTCATTTAACTTGCACACGGGCAGTGTATGTCCTTTGCAAAATAATTGCTGTTTCTTTCAACTTACAGTCGCTTCTACAAACATGTGATTTAATGTGATTTATATGTGTAACAATATAAACAATAAAACGCAGTGTCATTACGGCACGAGAAATTACATCTAAAAAAAAAACTTGTCTAATTCACCCATCTGCGTGTCTTCGCAGATATTACAGATCTCATTATGCTTGCTTGTGTCATTTAGAACTCCTGTCGTCGCTAGCATTGTTTGTTCAGTTAATCGTCCGATTAGCTCATCCACCATGAACAAAAACTCTACAAAATGTTTCTTACTAATTTGAAAATAGAACCTTGGCTTTTACAAAGAATTAGCGTAAATCAACTTAAGTATTTAATTGTTTGTAACAGCGCGCTTCACTCTGAAGTGCTTTTTTTCCAGTCCACAAACATCCATTAGTAATGTACATATGTAGGTATGGGTGTCATCTGTCAACTTTTAAGATATTTTTGGACTAAGTAGTAAACTAATCGTAAAGAAAAGAGGGGATTGGTTCCATTCTGTAAAACTTATCAGTGATGTAATGTAATTTCTTCTTGTTGCCTGGTGGTATAAATCCGGGATGGATTTGGTCCTCATCTGACATGTCTTTTCATCGAGCACGGGTGTGTCAATTCCTTCCAATCACGCACGTTCAACTTATTGAGCTCCCTTTACATGTATATATTCCACCGGAGGCCGAAGTCTTCGTTTACTGCATTGTGCCTAGTGATCAGACCTTAAGATTTTACAGGCTGCAGCAGTGTTCTCTATGCGGCTGTCTAGTTATCTGGGGATTCGAATTGAGCAGACTAACATGAGCAAAGAATTTAGCTATTGAATTAGCTATTGTTCTCTCACGCGTGGAAGGGACCTACAGTTTATTACCGACTCCGAACGGCGTAGTTGAGAAGTTTTTTCTAGACAGGAAATACTCTTGACACGCACACGCGTGGAAGGGACATACAGTTTAATGCCGACTCCGAACGGCGAAATTGAGAAGGTACTCTTTGAGCATTGTCAGTGACTCGAAAGAGGCGGTGCCGTGAATTACCAAAGTTGGTAAATTCTGGTTTCGAACCTGGCACCCTCTGCGTAGGAGTCGACGCACTAACCCACTGCGCCACGGCGACCCACACCTTTTCTTATTTTCTAGGGTTTAATGTCTGTGGACTGGTTTCAGCTACTTATTTTCAGCGCCGCGACCCATAGAGTAACCGGATTACAACCACATCTTGATATCCGCATCCACAGACAGGACAAAATATCCACTTATATTTGGCCTTCAGAGGCCTTCAGAGTGAACATCAGTTTTTAATTTGATGAACATTTGCTCATTCTATCTCTTTCTATTGGCGTTCTCACAGTTTTAATTTCTGTCAACAGACCAACAGGCTGTGTGGCGACCATTTAAAAATTGAGAGCGAGTGACATTTGTTGTGGCGGGCACCGAAATTAAGTGCTATAGAGACGGCCAACTTCACAGCTGATTGTCCATCGACGAATTTGAAACACATTTTGACAGTTTGACAGTTTCATGAATTTTTGACGGTTTTTCACTAAATTATGTGAATGCCGTTCTCTGATCTACACCTTATCTACACTCAACGAACATCAGAAGCGATGTCTTTACACTGTTATGCTGGGCGTAGCATTTGAAGAAATGCCCAGATTCTGAGGCGACATCTCTTGTACTCGAATGACTTCCCGAACTGGTCGTGGAAGACGTTCTACAATTTTCCACACACATTTTCTAGAAATTTCCCTCTTCACAAGGAATCATATAAATACTCGAGCTCGTCGATATTCTCTTCACTATTTATTCAACCAACAAAGCGAAAAGTATTTAAGAAGAGTGTGAAGCAGCAATTTGCTGAGTGCAAGAACAAAGTGATAAGAAATAATTCCAGTAGAACAGTGCTATAACTACATACAGTCTGAAAATCAGAAAGTTGAAAGTCATTCAAGAAAAGTATTTAATCTGAACATATTTTTGAAAAGTGAATACAGAAACAGTATCAAACCAACATGCCAGCAATCGGTATTGACTTGGGAACCACCTACTCCTGCGTTGGAGTCTTCCAGCACGGAAAAGTGGAAATCATCGCCAACGACCAGGGCAACCGCACCACGCCCAGCTACGTGGCATTCACAGACTCAGAGCGTCTCATCGGAGACGCCGCCAAGAATCAGGTTGCCATGAACCCCAAGAACACAGTCTTCGACGCAAAGAGATTGATTGGACGCAAGTACGATGACCCAAAGATTCGGGAGGACATGAAGCACTGGCCATTCAAGGTGGTGAGTGACGGTGGAAAGCCGAAGATCGGCGTGGAGTTCAAGGGCGAACAGAAAAGGTTTGCTCCTGAAGAAATCAGCTCAATGGTGTTGACGAAGATGAAGGAGACGGCGGAGGCGTACCTAGGCGAGTCAGTCAGAGATGCAGTGATCACAGTGCCAGCGTACTTCAACGACTCTCAGCGCCAGGCAACCAAAGACGCCGGCGCCATCGCTGGACTGAACGTGTTGAGGATCATCAACGAGCCAACAGCAGCTGCCTTGGCCTACGGACTGGACAAGAACCTCTCCGGTGAACGAAATGTCCTCATCTTCGACTTGGGAGGTGGCACATTTGATGTCTCCATCCTCACAATTGACGAGGGTTCGCTCTTCGAAGTGAGAGCCACAGCCGGAGACACGCACTTGGGTGGCGAGGACTTCGACAACCGGCTGGTCAACCACTTGGCAGACGAGTTCAAACGCAAGTTCAAGAAGGATCTTCGATCAAACCCTCGAGCTCTTCGTCGCCTGAGGACAGCAGCAGAAAGAGCGAAACGCACACTCTCGTCTAGCACAGAAGCAACCATCGAGATCGACGCCCTGTTCGAGGGAGTCGACTTCTACACAAGAGTCACCAGAGCACGATTCGAGGAACTCTGCGGAGACCTCTTCAGAGCCACTCTGGATCCCGTCGAGAAGGCACTGAACGACGCAAAAATGGACAAGAACCAGATCCACGACATCGTGCTGGTGGGCGGATCTACGAGAATTCCGAAAGTGCAGAACCTCCTCCAATCGTTCTTCTGTGGAAAGTCTCTCAACTTGTCCATCAACCCCGACGAAGCCGTTGCCTACGGAGCCGCAGTCCAGGCAGCCATCCTGAGTGGAGACACGAGCAGCAAGATTCAAGACGTTCTCCTGGTCGATGTGGCGCCGTTGTCATTGGGCATCGAAACCGCGGGAGGAGTCATGGCTAAGGTCGTCGAACGCAACTGCAGGATACCATGCAAGCAAACGCAGACCTTCTCCACGTACGCGGACAACCAGCCGGGAGTTACCATCAAGGTCTTTGAAGGAGAACGTGTGATGACGAAGGACAACAATCTCCTTGGAACATTCGACCTCTCAGGCATTCCACCAGCGCCGAGGGGAACGCCTCAGATTGAAGTCACATTCGACCTGGACGCCAATGGTATCCTGAATGTTTCCGCCAAGGAGACCGGCACCGGCAACACCAAGAACATCACGATCAAGAACGACAAGGGGCGCCTCTCACAGGCTGAGATCGACAGAATGGTCAACGAAGCGGAACGGTTCCAAGAAGAGGATGAGAAGCAGCGCCAGAAAATCGCAGCCAGGAACAGTCTTGAAGGTTACGTCTTTGGAGTGAAACAAGCCCTGGAGCAGGCCGGAGACAAGATCAGCCAACAAGAGAAAGACACAGCGCGGAATGTCTGCGACGAGACCATCAATTGGCTGGATGCGAACTCACTGGCCGACAAGGAGGAGTACGAGGATAAGATGAAGCACGTGTCCGGCATCTGCAGTCCAATAATGACAAAGATCCACAGTGGCGGAGCAAGTGGTGGTGCACAAGGTTGTGGCCAGCAAGCTGGCGGTTTCGGTGGGCGAGCGGGACCCACGGTTGAGGAAGTTGATTAAAGTGTATAAAGAGTCAGATGAGAGATTCAAGAGACTGTAGCATTTGGAGGCATATCCATCTCACTAATTGTAGAAATTATTACTTAAGGAAATAAAATAATTCTAAAATTAAGTTTGAAAACATCTGTTTTATTTTACGTAATTTTGGGTTTGGTGTTTCTAGTTGGAATTGATGATGCTGGATGATAGAATTTATAAAAGTCAAACGGCTGCCCTCAAATATTGCGCTGGCGTTATCTTTCAACGCACACAATTTTAGTGTGCGTTAGTGAAAAAGAAGAGAGATGAGAGGATCGTAATAAAACTTAAAACGTAAAGGCTGCGGCACATGCATGCACATCAACGCACAGCTGATTTCATTTGACAGTTTCAAGTTTGAATTAAAATATGTTTACAATTAAAATATGTATTTTTTTATAAATACTCAATTACAAACATTTATTTACATTTTTATGTATTTTGAGCTTTGCTGCGACAAGAACAAACTCCCAAACTTTAACAAAAAGGAGAGAGTGCAGTTAAAAGTTGAGCGAATACATCCGTCGCGTCAGCGTTGGCCTATGTGCCACCTCTCATAAGAACACATGTATTTTATGTATCTGTCAAAGTATTTCTGACGCCCAGGCATGTAAAGTATTCTATGTGCCGGAGCCTTAAGTCCATCGCACGGTATTATTCAAGATGTTGGATATTTTTTAACAGAGGGGTGCGCTATGAGCGGAATTTCCTTCCAAATTGAGAGTATACTGTGTCAACTGTCATTTAAGAAATTAAAACAGCTGATGAAGAATAATTTAACGACAAAATTCATTTCAAATGAGTGTATGCACAAAGGCGGAAATATTTTTCATCTGGTATATGAGTGAGAGAAAATCTTATAAATTGTCTATTTATTTCAATGCATCAGCAGTGATTTTAAGTTGTGCTGTAAAGTAAGGAGCGTGTTCTGTAATGGTAGATGAATGGGATTATTTTTCTTTAAAATTACAATCAAATTTTTTTTTAATCGTGCCAAAGCGAATTAAATCTTTTTTGTTAAATAAAAACCGTGTACAGACATTATTGGGTCTACTTGGAGATATAATTTGCTAAAATGGGCTGACAATTTAGGATTGGAGAATAATTACTACTTTCAGCAGGACACTGACTGCAGGCATACGGCAGAGATTGTGCGTCTGGGGATACTGTACAATACACTGCACACATTAAAGACCCCGCCACAGTCCTCTGATCTTAACCACAATGAGCATCTGTCTTTGCGTAACAGCATATAACTTGAAAACAGCAACTATACCTGAAGATTCAAAACCGCTCGTCCGTTCCATGAAAAATAGACCCCAAGGAAATCAAACCAATTATTCATTTTATTTTGTTCAGTTTTTTGGCACTAGCATTAGTGTATGAGGAATACTGGGAGCTTATAAAACTGGGTACCCTTAAAAATTATCGAATCTTTAAAAATGTCTTTAAAAAAATTAATAAATTTGGTTTTCAAGGTTTTATGTTCTCTAGTAACAGCCATATGCCGAATGCTTTTGTACATCAGAGTGAGCGTTATTTTTGTAGTTATGGAGGGATATATGACACTTCGTTTTTTTTTCACGAGTTAAATGAAAAATAGAGCAGTGCGAAACATTCAATTTTGAAATCGTCATTAAGTTTCATAAGAGCCTCATGAATTGACATACACAATTGATTAAAAATGAAATCATTCAGCCGCTGGCAGCTAGTTTTTGGGTATTTCAACCCTTTATCTTCAGGTTATCTCTGTTTGAAAAGCAATTACATTCAGACCACGGTACAGATTATACACATCTTCATTTAACTTGCACACGGGCAGTGTATGTCCTTTGCAAAATAATTGCTGTTTCTTTCAACTTACAGTCGCTTCTACAAACATGTGATTTAATGTGATTTATATGTGTAACAATATAAACAATAAAACGCAGTGTCATTACGGCACGAGAAATTACATCTAAAAAAAAAACTTGTCTAATTCACCCATCTGCGTGTCTTCAAATGTTTCTTACTAATTTGAAAAAAGAACCTTGGCTTTTACAAAGAATTAGCGTAAATCAACTTAAGTATTTAATTGTTTGTAACAGCGCGCGTCACTCTGGAGTGCTTTTTTTCCAGTCCACAAACATCCATTAGTAATGTACATATGTAGGTATGGGTGTCATCTGTCAACTTTTAAGATATTTTTGTATTAATTAATAAACTAATCGTAAACGAATGTATACACTAATAAGTTAATTGTTTTAATTCATCATTGTCTTCTTCATCCAATGAAGTAAGTGTAATCAGATAACAAGGAAAGTTTTGTTTCGGCAACTGTCAAACTTACCAATGACAGCTGGACAAATATTTTGTAAGGTGGGCGTGATGTGCGAAATAAAATTTGTCAACGACCATACCATCCTGAAAAAATTGGTTCTCGTAAAGGTGCACCACGGCGTATAAATTATATATTTTAGGCGTATATAAAATACATGCCCTGGTGCACGTGTCCCTACTGTTACGGACATAGTTAAGAGAGTCTCAAGTCTTATGTTAGGATAAATTAGTATAAGGTAGTTTAATTAGTTAAGTTTAGACAAGTTCTTAATAAGCAATCCTGGCAATAAAAAAGTAATAGGAGATTGTTATAAAGACTAAAAAAACGAAGATTAAGCCAAAAAACACATATATAAAGTAGATTAGATTAGCTTATTGTACCCGCATAGGGTCAGTAGGTTAGTATTAAGAATATTTGTAAATTCTTAAGTTTGGTTGGGGGGACCGCTTGGGAACACCGAGTGTTGTTGTCACTGACACCTATCATAACTTTTTGCTCTCCAGCATTACCCCACAATTGCAACCAACAATACAGTGGCCGTTCTCAAAAAAACCTTCCTTTTCGTTTTTTAATTCTTTTAAATAATTTTCTTGCATATGACATATGTCAAAAATATTTTGCGATCATTCATATCTAACCTACAGCGTGTGTGTATTTGTGTTTACTTTCGTTTAAAGAGCATCATCTCAAATTCTTTCGTCATGTCAGATGCGTTATGCAATCAATACGGCAACCCTCTTTGTAATACTTCATTCCTAGGCGTGCACTTATAAATTCAGAGCGAGTGACTTGAAAATTGAGAGCGAAGCCTGTTCCCATCGAGTGAGACGGCTATTGAGGTTTCAGTAAAACTTCATCCGAACCTCTTGGTTTCCGTTCGGTGGGAACATAACATGGAACGATTTCGCTGATGATAATTTCGCCTTAAGACAGGCTTCTAAAGTAAAACTCTTTCAGTTTTTCCCCAGTAGGGACTTGGCCTCTTACGGAAGAGGGGTAACGCCGAAATGGCACCAAATAAAACACCGTATGTTTCACCTGAATCAAATTATCCAAAATCCAAAAATAATAGATGTATTTTTCTACACCTCAAAAGTTCCCACTAAAATAATACAAATTTGAATTAAAAACACTTTTCCATTGCAAGCAAACTCAATATTCATTTTGCACAGTGTACGAGAAGCTCTTTTTAATCTGGATAAAACTTGAAAGCGTCTTTATGCAACGCCTGCATCATAAAAATGTTCAAATTCCATCAAAGTGAACTACAATACTATGCAGCCGCAGATCAAAGCACGCTCGTCCCCTCTGCCAGATCCTCACCACAAGACCATATTACATAAGTCCTATCTAGCTGCATGACCAACGCGAGCTACAAAACCGGATCTCGACCACAACGAACTCAGGCCATTGGCTATTTTTAGCAAATAAATATTTTTGTTGAAATCCTTCCACCGGCGACCTCGCTTAAGGTTATTTGCAGTTGCATTCATTTTTGTCAATTACTTTCTTCCAACTTACTTTCAACCAACATAATCAGAGAGCGGTGTTGAGCTTCAAGATGCATGATGCATCACAAAAAGCTCCAAACCTACTCTGACCAAGACAATCAAAACCACGGCTCAGCTGTTTTTCGCTAGCAAAGTTGTTCTGTTGAAGAGATCTTGCCTCAGTCTCAGGTGTGTAATGACTGCACAAAGCACAGCGACGGCAGTGAGTACCGAATACAAGTAACCACACGCCGCCGCCAACGTTGCCGCAGATCTGTCAAGCAACTTTGAAACCGTGTTTAATCGTCAACAGCAGTTCAACGCGATTCCAAGTGTGCGCCATTGCTCGCCAGGTATTTTTTGTTTAATACCAAAGTAAATGGAGTACAAAATACTTGTTTCTCAAAAATCTTCAGTGACTCAGTTAACTTTGCGAAGCAGGACAACGTTGTTAATTTAAGTTTAACTATTTGGCAATCCCATACACACGACTGATGTCAATGAAATCTACGTCTTACCGAGGAAAATGAAAGTGTGCATTGTTTTATGGCTGTACATAGTGAGTGTAACCTTTCTGGCCGTATTTGAATTGGGAAACGCAGCGGCGGCGACATCAGGCAAACGCGCGTCTACTTCGTCCACTCCATCGCCAACCCGCGCCACCGCAACCGAGACAAATTCGAGACGCAGCCGAAAGTACACGAGCTCCACGGAAGCCACTAAAGTGACAAGAAACGTATCCACATCTGTACGAAGAACTGGAACTGCTAGGTCAACACCACCGCCGCCTGAAGTTGCGGGTAAGTCAAATTGATCACCTTGCACCCTGATCCTCTGCATAGCACTAAAACAATTTGTCTCTTCAAGACTGACCTCTTGTGCACTCAGAAAACTTGTTCCGATCAATCATTTCGATTTGCTCTTTGCGCAACGTTTAGAAACTTCTAATGGTGCACTCGATGCAAGACCCTGACCCGAATCGCTTCGGTTGAAAGGAGTTACACTTTACTCCAGTTGAGTGGTTAGTTCTTACAACTTGATACCCGAAAGCCTTGTGTTACTTAACGTGATAATAAAAAGTGCAACATGACTGTATTTTGATGGGAATTTTAAAGTGACTGTTTGTATCCCGTGGTTACCACCGGCGGCGGTGGTTCATAACATTGTGCGTTGTTGTCTTACTGCAATGGAACTTGATGTTGCGCGAAATAAAAGTGCGACCATCCACATTTGTGCGATGTCAAAGGGCTTGGAGGTCGGTTAAGTTAAACATAAACGATTGTCTCTTTGTTGTGCTTTTCTTTGCGTCTAAGCCCCTCTACTTCAAGGAATAGTCGACGAGTAGAAGGTCGCAAAGAAAACAGGTTTACCAGTGACCTGATTGCAAATGTTATAACGTAGCTTAGTTGTAGACACATATCAGGTGTTGTAATCACATAATCGATCACTTTTACTGCTGAAACATATCCCTATGTACATAATTCATGAACATGCTGTGGCGCCTTTCATGCCACTGATCACTTTACAGTCTGCACACGAGATGGCCGAATTAAAGTGTCTGTTTGAGTTTATTTTTTTTGTGCATCCTATGAGTCAGATGACGTATTAACCGATTGAACAAAATGCAAAATTTGTTTTTATTGCTACCTTTTACAACGGGGATGTGAACCATGGAGGGAAGATTTTTTTTTCTCAATTCATTTCCTTATACACTTCGTTTCGTAACTATATAGCCACCCCCAAATTTCAAATTAAATGTATGCCGATATAAAGGATGTCGAGAGAACTCTCGCTGAGATACATTGTGGCTTTGTGTAAGCCCAGGCGCTGGCTCTAAGTTTGAATGTTTTAGCTTGATGTAGAGTGGTGGCGAAACACTTAAAGGCCAATTTCCCTCAAAGTAAGGCAAACATTTGGCATTTTTCTTGTTCTGATAGTTCCCCATTGGCATTGTGATTCAAATACATTGTTTTGTTATGTTTTTAGTGAGAATGTTCACTCAGAAGTGAATGCCAAATTGAACGAATCCATAATATTTTGAAAACTGGCTTTATAGTTATTAAACTGTAAGAAACTCATTTTCTGGAAGAACTTTAGGATATTCAAACCATGTCTACACATTGTATTCTTAAAAAAATATTGTTTTTGCTGTATTGTAAAATAAAAAACTTCATAACAATGTACCGTTATAGATACAACTAAGAATCGACATTTTTGTCTGGCTATATAATTATGAAACGAAGTGTATTAAGCTTGCCATAGTGTTGCTTAAACGTCGACAGCCTATCGATAGTAATATAATAATAATATGGGTGGCGCGACAGTCCGAGGTGCACCTGGGCCTAGCTTCTCAGCAACCACGTGTGTTGTGCGTGCTATTGTTCTCTCACGAGTGGAGGGGACCTACAGTCTAACGCCGACTCCGAACGGCGAATGTGAGAAGCTTTTTCTAGACAGGAATACTCTTTAAGCATTGTCAGTGACTCGAAAGAGGTGGAGCCGCAAATTATGATAGTTGGTAAATTCAGGTATCGAACCTGGAACCCTTTGCGTAGGTGTCGACGCACTTACCCACTACGCCACGGGGACCATAGCCTATCGATAGTATCGATGGTAAAAAAAATCTATTGCATACATCGATAGTTTTATAAAATCGATATATTTAATAATTCAAAATTATTATACCAAAGCAGCGACATTTGTCTTTCAGAAGGCAGAAAATTTCAAGCTAAAGCATAAACAACACCTGTCGAAACTTTTACTGGAAGATAATTCTCCCTTCAGCCTTTACGCAAGGTTGCACGTTGAACAATCTCAAGCATAGGATAGCACAACTGAATCACAGATGCCGCTGGCAAAAATTCTTCAAAAAACAGAAGAATTTATGGCATTGGCGTTTTTAATCTTGACATAGGATACCGTATCCCAATTTTTAATTCATCCTTTGCAAACAAACGCTTCTAGAGAATAAATCCATATTTGTTCCAACATTGGCAACCAACTGGCATTACTATTTGAATTTTGACGTCTAGTCAAATTGTCACGGAAGTAAAGCGAACCAACTTGTGACACAAGAAAGGAAACCTGAGTAATGCCTGAAACACAATAGTGCGTTTGCGCTGGCGTTGGCTTTCAACACACACAATTCAATGGCCAAGCACAAAATACAACGTCGAACTGCATTAGTGAAAATTGAGAGAGATGAGAGGATCGTAATAAAACGTAAAACGTAGTCCATCGCACGACATTATTCAACATGTTGAATATTTTTTGACAGATGGGTGCGCTGTGATAGAGATTTCCTCCCAAATTGACAGTTTTCTTCCAAACTGAGAGTATTTTGTGTCAATTGTCATTTGAGAAATGAAAACAGCCGATTAGAAATAATTTAACAACAAAAGTCATTTCAAATGAGTGCAGAAAGCAATATTTTTCATCTAGTAGATGAGAGAGAGGACAGCTGATAAATTGAGTATTTATTTCAAAGCATTGCGTCACCGCACTCTCTCCGTAACATGAAGTCGACTGGCGCAGCGCACTCTTGTGTTTCAGGCATAAAGAGCGTTTTTTTGAGATTTCACTTACTGCGCTGTTTCAGTACCTCAAAGAACGTTCCTATTGTAAAATACATATCAATATTCTGAAGTTATTTAGCCAATACCTTTCTAGGCAATCAGCGATGCAACATCACAATAAATGTGATTTGTGTTGCAATTGTTTGACAGTTAATTTGTCAAAAGTTCGTTTGCTTAGGTAGGTATTGTTGCGTTAGGTATTACAGTTTGATAAGCTTAAGTTTAATATGGTTTGGATTAAGGCAGTGCACCAGATTGACAATTCGTTAAAAAAATTTGCCTTCTTCATTTATATATGTTTATTTAGAAGTCACCTTCAATAATACGTGTTCTGTTAAGTGCGATTGGAGTGTGTTTATACAAGACTTCCCAGCCAAGTTCACCGTTTAAAATGCTCAGAACATCATTTATATCGATTGTGCTTACACCAAAGTATCTCACACGAAACTCGCTTAAGATAGGACATCTGGCAATAACACGGTATGCATTCCCTCTTTCTTGTAGGTTACACAGGCCACATAGAATTGCCAGGTCGGGACGGTGTGGGATGTAATTTAAATTTACTATTTCACCTCTTACTTTAAATATTAAACTGATAAATTTCAGCGAAAAACGAATAAAGAAGTACGCGTGTTCTTCAAGATTATAATTCAGTTGATTGTAAAGCATTCTGTGTTGTAAAGTTACTGCTTCCGTTTTACATTGGTCTTGCAAAGTGGAGCTTGCTCTCTCCAATAGTTTTGTAAAAATCTTCTTTAAGTCAGCAGTGCTAATGTCTGCAGCAATGCGCAACTCCTCCCGCTTTTTGATGAGATTTTCACTTATCGATATAGTTCTCCTGAGCACTAGTTTCGGCAGCCGTCCCTTTTCCATATCCAGTATTCTTATGATATATTCGAAGTGCAGTTTAAGCGTGTCTAAAAATAGTGGTGGCACCGTTGGTTCCAAATGTGGCAAATAATTTTAAGTGGTCTTTGGTAACCGGAAAATGCGTTTTAGAAAATATTGCAGGACTCCTTCAACCTCTTCAAACTGACAGTAACCCCAGACTTGACAGAGAGAGACAGCAGTCACACGAAATTATTTAAGCTTAGATCTGCTCTCGATATATAAATATTTTTGATGCACCGGTCCCATACTAGAGAAACAGCTCTTTTGGAATCAGTTAGCTTAAGTAGGAAATGCTTTTTCATGCCAATATTCGCCGTAATTAATAGGCGTAGATACTTATACTCCCGAACTGCCTCTCTATTGTAGGTCCATTTTTCATTACAGGCTTATCTACTGCCACCAGTTCTGAATATTTGAGCTGGTCAAGTTAACAGACATATTCCAAAGTTCACAATACCTCTCAAGTCGTTTGATCATTCACTGAATTCCTTCAATTGATTCCGAAATAAAAGCTATCTCATCGGCGAAAGGAGTGATGCCATGTTCATACTTCCAAACTGAATTCCTCCCCCAATTGAGTCTACAATATCATTTAAGAATAAAATAAAAAGTAGCGTACTCAGAACGCAGCCCTGTTTGAATCGCATTTGCGTTTCAAAGTTCTCGGATACAAGTTCCCCATCCCAAACATCGCTTTCAATAAAACAACAATTTTGCTAGAGATTCCCACTTTGTAAAAAAGTGTTTCACGTCCAATAGAATCAAGCTCAAGCAAGGATGTAGACAATCAGAAAAATAATTATTTCGCGACCACTTAAAAAAAAAAAAACTGGCTCGCAATTCGAATCAGATCAAGATGCAGCTACAGTACATACAGGAGCCATTTAGCAATTCAGTGAAAACGTATTGATAATGAAGGTTTTATAATGTCCAAAGAAACAACCGAATGAAACAGGCTGTAAGTTCAAATGATCGTACGAGATTTTATGGCGATCATGTAGGATTTAAGAAGTTCGCTTTTGGTTTGAACCACATGTATAAATCGTCATATAGATCGGTTTTTAAAACAGTATTGATTTCTCAGTGCAATCACTACTGATACTTGGACAAGTCTGGGCATTCACGCAATCACTTGTCATTTTATTCACAGCGGTCAGCTGAAATCACCTTTTTGCAATGTTTCAGGAAAAATTAAATATTACACACTTGCGGAGTTTGAAATTCCTAAAAAAGTTATGGTAATGGTGACGGGCAAAGCTCAAAACATGATCAAACGCGGAAGATCTACGATATTTACCATGTTTTTCTCATAAACTTAACTTTTGCGCAAACCTGTAGATAGTATTGTAACACTAGCTTGCCATTTCGCTATTTATCACTACTCCACCATGCCCGTGAAAACTTCTTTCATTCTTTCTTGAATTTTGCCGGACCAATAACATGGAATCTTATGTTAAATACAGTGGGAGCTCGATATAGGTTTTCTTTAAGGTGTCAAAAGATTTTTTCTCGAGACCTGGTTTCCAATGACAGTCTACTGCAACTTCGTCAGTATTTTATCCTGCCGTTAGTTCCATAGGTTTCCATTATGTATAAGGTCAACGAAGTTTTCTCGAAGGTTCGAAAATCTGGTCAAGTGTTGACTTGTTAATTTTGATTATTCCAACTTAGAAAACATCTTCTCTGATATTCTGGAGTACCGAATATAAATAAGTAAAATTAACATACAAGGGCGGTCCGATAACTCCTTAGCTTACAAAAAAAAAAGAACATTTGTGGAAAAGTAGCGAACTATTTGTCAACATAGTCTCCGTATCTCTCGATACACTTGACCCCCGACGATGCTCTTACTTCTATAACCCGTCTAAAAAATACGTTTTCAGATATCTTCAAGTTTGGAAACAAAAATACGTAGCACTGAGTCAAATCTGAAGAAACTTGTAGATGGGGCATCAGTTTGTACCCTAATTCGACCACTTTGGCCTTGGCGACGGCGACGGTGGTCTTACGCTGCACCCATCGCATAGACAGCTTTCTCATGCCCACGCTGACTTTTGAGATGCCTACTGTCGCAGCACGTTTAATCGGCGGTCTGCCAATTCGAGATATTTCTCACGTTATACTCCGTGAGAGACGGTTTAGGGGCACATTCGCGTCGCTCATAAAAAATTCGCATGTGACCTCGTTGAAACTCGTTAAACCAATATTTGAGGGTTGCCATTGAAAGAGAAGAGTCACCATACACAGCATCCAAGCGGTATTTGATTTCGCTGGGCGATTTACCTGCCAAAAACAAGAACCGAATCACCGACCGATATTACTCTTCTTCCATTTCCATGGTCCAAAATCGACTAACACTCCCGCTTCCACATGCGGTCGAGACAAAACTAAGAGTCTGATTCGGCTGAAATTTGTTCAGTACATTCTCGACAGCTGCGCCATACATAGTTATAAAACCACTCTCATAAATGTTGGATGGAAGAGATTAAAGAATGGGTTTTCTTTTAAACGTCCGAATTTAAATCCATAACAAAAAATACTATCAAATTGTCAGTGGTGGCCGTGGCGTTTTGGGCATGTGCGTAGACTCCTACGCTCGATCCCCAGTAAGTTAAAAAATATTTTTTTCGGCCCACCTCCTTCGAGTCACAACACTGACCATGCTCAAAGAGTAATAACTGTCGAGAAAAATCTTCTCAAACATGGCCGTTTGGAGTCGACATAAAACTGTAGGTCCCTTCCACTCATGAGTGAATAATAGTATGCACAACACGAGTGTTGACTGTAGAAGATAACCACTAGCCCTCTGCGGGCTGTAGCGCCACCCATAATATATAATTATTGTATATGAATATATAGTTACAAATTGAATTAAACCCTTATCGAGATCCATTGCTTCGCGACGTAACCATCTCTACTCGACTGACCGCACAAACATTCCCGCCCCTGGATTTTGAACACTTTTTGGATCGTACGATAAAAAGGGTGATCCTGCATATATTACATAGAATGTGTTACTCTAACACGTTTTTTTACTATTCTGATGATATTTGTCAACGCTCGTTACAGTGAAAGGCCTCGCTCCAGTGAACAGGCCAAGTTTTTATTAGTTCACTATATCGAGCGTCTACTGTATATTAATTGCACAACTTGTATCAGGGCACACGTCCGGACATTTTTTTACTATATCTAACTTCTACGTTATGAATATCCTTCTCATTAAATTTGTATGTGTGGTCAAATGAAAGAAAAACATCCGCATCCGCAATACACGTATGCATGTATATAAATAAGATCATATTTCTCTTGAATAACCATAGCATCTAGCATATTAGTCAAACAAAACCGTTACGGGCTCATAAATTTAAATAAATGTTAAGCCTAACAAAGCTTCAGCAGACCGGGCACGCGCCTTCTGAAGTACTTCTTCTACCTCTTTCCATCACATTCCACTCAAGTCTCTCCGAAGCAAGTATGTGCTCTTGTTGCGCTGGTGGTAGGGATGACACTTTCGGACACACAATTAGCCCGGCACTAGGCGTCAAGCGACACGGTCAGTAAGAAAAGCACTGCAAAATCACTCAACCAAAGCATGCTACACACCTGAAACCATTTCAATTGTTCTTTTTTTTTTCCTCTCTCTCTGTTTGCAATCAAGCAAGGTATTTCTTCACCATGAAATATGGTATGCAGCATGGCAAGAAACATTCGAAATGAGCAAATAAGCAAAATACTTTCGAAAGTAATTAGAAATAAAGCACAAACCAGTCATCGTCACATGCATGTGCACAGAGTGACGGAAATCCGCTCCAGACACCTCGATAAAACGCAGAGTCCATAGGTCACTTTGAACCTGTCAATAAATCTCAATGTCGCCAAAAGCTAAATTAAGGGTTAATCATTTAATATGGAATAACTTAAGAGGGTTCATTGGCATACACTGTGTCAATGCTTAGTTTTATTATGAGCGGCCAATTAAAGTTGATTAGTATCCATGTCACTATGAATTGCGCCCTCTGAGACACGTAGACGAATGTCATGGATCACTGTTGTATGATATTGAACTAGTTGTCGTATGGTTAAGCTTTTGATATCTTTCAGGGTCGAAATCGAAAGACGTTAGGCAATTGGATATCCCAAAAAATCACAAGAAGAATACAAATCCAAAGAAATACACCCCGGACGAGACCACCAGCGGTCCAATAAAAGTCAATTTACCGAAGCCGGTGTTTCGCAGTGACAAACGACCAACGAGAAATCCGAGAGACAAATTCGTCTGCCCACGAGAGAATGAAGTTAAATTCGATCTATTTCCTATAAAATGCGATAGAGACAAGGATTGCAAGCCATGGAACACGAACGAGATATGTTGCGAAATTTTCGGCGTTAAGAGCTGTGTCGCTGGACTACCGAAACCCCTCGAAGAGTCTTCACATAGTCGTAAATAAACAGTTATCGACGTTACGCACAAAGCAATTAAGAAAAAATGTTTCTCTTTGTTGTCTTAGCAATATTTGGAATCATTCCTCGGCGCTGTCCGCAACGTCCACTGGCCGAACTGTGGTGGGAGGTGAAGGTATGTGAAACCGATGCAGATTGCTGGCCACGAGTGTGCTGCCCCGATGGACAGAAACGATATTGTAGATCTTCCAAGCCAGAACTAGAAATAGTGCCGGTGCCAGTGAAACGATCAATCAACTATTGTAAGTATCGCTGTTTGAATAATGAAATACGTCTTAATAATTTGCTTGCAGTATCTGAATATTTGGAATGTACACCGCCACCGCCCCCGATTTTCGATTTGCATCCAAAGTCATGCAATTCAACTTTGGATTGCTTTCCGAATGTTTGCTGCCAGGAATCGGGGAAGAAATACTGCCGACCGCCAAAGAAGTCGGTTCTTACAGTTGTGGCGAACTTTTTGAATCTGGGTCTAGTTAAGCGGCTCACCAAAAACATAGTAATCAAGTGAATGGAGATTGTTAAACTAGACTTTAAGTGTACATTTGTGATACCTTGTGTATAAGGATTTGGTTTTCTAATAAAAATATTCGTTATTATAAACTGAATCAGCCTGTAATGAGAATTGAATTAATTGAGGCTCCACAAATACTTTACTTAGGGCCGTTTGTTGATACTACACTTAAATCTACTTCATAGCCAAGTTATACCTTAACCTTAAGTTATACTTTACCTATTCTGCGTTGCTCGTAAATATTTAAGTAGGACTTAGCTGAGATACGGTTTTTTTGTAAATGCAACCAAATACCTTTCTCTGTTTCATAAAAACGGTCCTGGATTCACTCGAAACGTGCATTCCTCCGAAATGTAAGCCTTTGTAAATAACTTCTTATCACAAAAAACATCAATGTGACAATAGGTGCAATCGATTGATGGGTGTAATCGAATTATTTCTTGAAAATGTTTGTTCATTGTAAATTTGCATTATTAAATTAATAAGGAAAACCGTAGCCGTTGAAAGGACATTCCCATCTCTCTTACTATTCATAATCTTCTTAACTGCTTGTTGAATGGTGTTCTGTATGCGGAGTTTATTTTTGCAATTATTGCTACTGAGCGTAGGGTTTTAAAGCAGCTTCTGACGGCGGCATTTTAAGGTGTTTTGATAATTCCCACCAAAAATTTGGAGCACTTGCATTAAATTGGAAGACCATAATCAATTATTGATGGTACAATGGAATTGGTTATACTTATAAGGGTAATTTTGTTGGCAACTAATTTGTATTTGCTTCTGTTGGTATTTGGTATTTGCTTTGCCACTTGGTTAACATGGGCAGACTGCTTATGACATATTTTCTTATCTTGCGTTCCAGAAATTACCACACATGTTCGATGACGTTTAAGTGCTGGCTTTGAGACGTTTTGTATTACTGTCTTGGAACGTAGTACAACAGTAAAATGATTTCTTCCATTGTTTTTTTTGTTTTTGCTATGCTATGAAAACCCTTATAATGGAAAGTCCTTTCAACTGTTCGTAGATCGTATTTGATCTTGCTGCACTGTATAGAATATTGTGGCATTCACTTAAGGAATAAAAACTTAAGTAAACTTTACCTACTCCTTAAATTATAAAGTTAACATGTCGGCGATAAAGCCTCCTAGGGCGGCGTCTACTTGGATTGTTTTTAACCCAGAAATGAAGTATTACAGAGATAACCGACTCATACCTCTCTTTCCCCTTAAAATTTTTGACAACTGTTTTTATAACGTTTTCTTAAATCGAATTGACCAATCAGAGGGCGGCATATTTCGTGAATTACCGTCAAAAATGCATGAATATCTGTCCTCAAATTCGTCGATGGACTAGGGGGCAGTCAGCTGTGAAGTCGGCTATCTCTGTAATACTTCATTTCTGTTAAAAAGTAAGTTGTTTCAAGAACGGACACTGTTTTGTTGGTTGCAGTTGTGGGGTAATGCTGGGGAGCAAAATGTAATGACAGGTGTCAATGTGTCAACAACACTCGGTGTTCCCAAGCTGTCGTCCATCCAAGTATTCTCCGCTCCCGATGCTGTTTGATCACGGTTATCGGACGAGAACCGATCTTATTTGATCTTAAATATGTTACTTACTTGCTGAATTTTTTAATTACTTAAAATAAAAAATATGTTCTTAATGCTAACCTACTGACCCTATGCGGGTACTCTAAGCTAACTTAATCTACTTTATAAATGTGCCTTTCGGCTTAATCTACATTTTTTTCAGTCATAAGGACAATCTTTTCTAAAATTTTTCATTTGCCAAGAAAACTTGTAAAAAAAAACTTGGCTACTTAACAACTTAAACTACCTTATACTAATTTATCCTTACATAAAACTTAATACTATCTTAACTATGAACGTAACAGTACGGACACTTGCACCAGGGCGTATATGCTTTGTATATGCCTAACATTATAACTTATACTAAAGCTAGCGGTGGCGGAGGCTGGTATTGGTGTAACCACCAGTAAAATTGCCGTTCTTTGGCAGACTCTTTCCTATCTCGAGCGGGGATCGCTGTACTGAACCGGTTGAGATCCTCGTTGTTGTCCAGTTGTGTCTAGATAGAGGAATGCTTCGGGAGAAATAAAGCCGTTAAGGCGCACCCCTTCATGGTACATACTATTGGGGTAGTAAGCCCCAAGATCAGACTATTGGAAGATGTCATTCTGATCAGCTTAATAATAAAATGATCTACCCTGTTCACGTTTGCCTCGTTGTACAGGACCTCGTTAGAGTAGTACTTCTTGTACTCAGACTCGGGGGCCATGAGCAGATTACATTCACTCTGGTATCAAGTTGGCTGCTGAAAAACAACCTCCATGCCGCAGCAAAGGCTTTTGTTTGTCAAAATACAGATATTGATCCAACCAAATGCCAAGATATCTAACTAAACTTTTTACAGCTAAAGGCCGACCATGCGGGTCAACTATGCCGAACTTAGGCCGGTTTTTGCGCGTATCCCGCGGTACAACGCGGTCCGAAAAATACTAGTTTCGCACTTCTGGAAGTTTATAAGCAACTTGCAGTCGTTGCAAATTCACTGAATTTTATCTAAGTCACGCTACAAGATATTTATTACCTCGATCTTCGAACCTGTTCTGTACGCTACTAGAACGTCGGGGTACGCTATTAAGTGCGGCATGGAACCTACAAGTTCTGCAGTGAATATTGAAAACAAGGTCGGCGAACCAACCGCCGCGCAGACCGTTTTTAATGTTAAAGACCGTAGTGGAAGTTACGTCACCATTTTCACAACGTATTTCTACCTGTTATCATGCCATATACCATGTATAGCAATGGTTTACTAATGCATTGTTATTTGCTTTCATTCCACTGAATGTCGGACACCAGTTTGGACGCGGCATGGCATGTATGGTTTCATGCCCCGCCCTGAATCCGTTTTGAAACCCATTGTTTCACAACTCGAATGACTTTCTTTTCAAAAACCTTGCTTACGCAAGGAAGAAGACTGATCGACAGAAGATATGTCGGCTGAACCACCACGAGAACCAATTTTTTCAGCATGGTATGGTATGGTCGTTGTCTGAATATTTTGACAGCTGTCATTGTAAACTTTGAAAGTTTCCGAAACAGAACTATCCTTGTCAGCTAGTCGCACTAGTTCTTCGAAAGACTAATACGCACTCAGCATTGAGTTTTTGGAACATTGAATTTCACTGTTTTGTTCCTATCCCAGTTAAGTATGCTGTCCAGATCGTGATTCAATGTTCTATACAAACGCTGCCGCTCCAATTCTACTCTCGAAGAGCACGGTCGTGAGTCTTAGAACGAATATGAAAAGTTAAGCGCGGCGTAATCAGCGAAAGAGTGAATTGGATTAGAATTAGCAGACCGGAGGGATCATTTATAAAAATGAGGAAGTGTCGGAGACAGAACTGAGCCTTGGAGAACACCAGCATTTCTTTAGTGGATATCAGCCTTAAACCCATCCAAAACTACTTGAATTGAATGGTTAGAAAGGTAGTTTGTAATCCATAGAGGAAGAGTTTCATTGACATCGACATTTTCGATAAAAGAGCTTGATGTCAAACTCTGTGTAATGCCTTAGATATATCAAGCGCAACGATCTCGCATTCGCCTACATTGTGCAGAGATTGGTTCTACTTTTCGATGAGATATGCTATTAAATCACCAGTGCTGTTGTTGTTGCTGCGGACACCGTACTGCCGATTCAAGATGTTTCATTAGTTGACGTTTTTTATATGCGTTTCTATGATCTTATAAAGAAGTTATGTAAGTGCGATAGGTCGGTACTAGGATGACGAAGGTTCGAAAATTTAAGAGATGGGCTGGTCGAGTACTATTGCGAAAGTGGATGTGTCCAAATCAACGATCTCGATTGTCACAAAAATGCTGTTTGCGAGAGTAACTATTGCTTTGATGACGATGTCGGCAATTCGGCATGTTGTGTAGAGGTTGAAGTTTAAATATTTCTTCAAATTATTTTTTTGTAGACGTCCTAAGCCATAGCGTCATCTCAGTAATGAGATAAGTCAATCGTTGACTAGGATTATTTCTTTCAAAGAGATGCGTAACAGCATGCGACTACTTATAAGCAATTCAATACTAATCTCTTTGATGACAAATGAATCATCGCGCCCTGGCAGACATGCACATCTAAGATTAGCTTGCAGAGTTCATAGGTTGATAAGCAAAGTGAAATGGAACCTATGAAGAAAGCAGCAACCATCAATAGAAACGAATTGCAAAATTAAAAATTAGATGCATCAAGCTGTTCTGAACCCAAGTCTTCAAAAAATATCCGTCACACAATTTCAAAAACAAATTTGTGTACGTGTGGAATGAATAACAAATGTGTTTAGTGAATCTTGTTTTGTTTTGTTTTTTATTCGCCTGAGAGTTTAAATAAGAGGACTTGCACTGAATTTGTACAATCTGTTTTACTGGTAGTACTCTTTCATAGGACAATAGGTGTTCTTATTTAATCTGTCAGATGAGATGTTGTGTGGTGGCCCGCCTCCTTCAGATTCATGGGAATGATTTAATCCAACTAAAAGAGCATCAATCATTAGTCACCATGTATTCCACAAATATAAACAATTCAATTTACCTTCTTGAAGCCAATATCGTTGGCGTACTCCCTGAAGCACTGACGGCAGATATTGAGACCGTATTTGCGGATGAGACCGTGTCGGTTTGAGCACGACCGGCTGTAATGATAATACGAATTGAAGGGGTTGCATATATTATTCACACAACATGCACAAACAAGATTTAATAGAAGTGTAGCTATCCTCACAAAAATGTACGAGTTTCCTCCTTTGAGAGGAAGAACATTCAGCAAGGAAAGCCTTTATGTAGCCACCCTTAATTAAGGAAAAAGTAAGATAAATTCATTACTATCCGCACTCAACCGGGGGCTTTGAAAAAATCCTCGAGATGAATTGCGTGTGTATAATTTTGTATGTATTTGAAAATAGAAAATCTAGAAGCATCGGTCCAAATATGGACGCAAGCGACACCGCGTGTTCTTAAAGTTTTTTTTTTCGATGTTCTTGGGTCAAATCATAGCAAATTTATACACACTTTTCACACGAATAGAATAGAATTTTAATAGAAATTTATAATTACCAGCAACGAGAACCTTGTCCGTATTTACGGGGATGTGAGTACCAGAGATTTGCGAAACCCATGTTGGCTGCGTTACTTCAGAAAATCAAAAGGGAGAATCTATGGCGGACAATCACTGACATGACAAAAATTGTTCAGAATTTGTTTCGGATTTACAGTTCAGTGTACAGAAATGTCAAACTGCCTAAGGTTGAGCCTACATTTGATAAATTTGTTCAATGTTGCCGGTATTTAATGGATTATATGTCTGTATATGAAACGGATACAAATTAAGAAAAATATTGTAACAATGTAAATGTCATACATTTTTGAAATCTATTTACATCGATGTCTCTACGTGGACATTTTAATTGCGTCGCTTTCTTTTTTAAATCAAATAGAGAGGTTAACACATTCCACCTTCACACATTGCAGAGTACTTTACAGTAGTGGACGGAACTTGCTATTGTTGCAGTTCTTTTTATTAATAAAATGTCAGAATTTGAGAACAATGTGTTGGCTCATGATTCATTGATCAAGATAAATGATTTCTTGAGAATCAGCCTTCTTTTTGATACGATTTACTTGACAAACGTTCTTGATGGGCCAAATCGTCACTATGAATGCACGTTACTATAAATCGGCAGACATTTGTACTTTTCGGTTTTCTTGATCGACTTGTAGTGTAGTTAGGTGTAGCACGTGTTTAACAACTTTAGTTCATTTTTCATTTCTGATTAGGATGTTAGTGAAGGCACATCGGCGGAATGAGAGATGATATCAAGTGTGGAAAAATGATTGCTTACTCTGAGTTCAATAGACGTTCTCCGGGGGTACTTATGGACGATACAAAGAAGAAGTTTTAATGAAATGGATTTTGAAAGATTTAGCAATACGGCTGCTAAATCTAAGATCCATGAGACTTCATCTCTTTGAGTTGCAGATCAACGTTCATGTGGTAGAATGGAGCCTCTTAAAAGAGTATCTTTTCGTTTGATGCGTTAGTTTAATTACCTCAATAACTCTTCGTACGTCGGTGGATCCATTTGCAAATTATTGAAAAAAGGAAAGAATTAAATGAAAAACAATTTGATTCTCTTAGCATAATTACAGAAGAGACAGTATTTCTCTGTTTTATCAAAGTTTTCGCCCAAACTGGCTTTTTCCTCGTATTTCAGTTTCATCTATCTACAAATCCGAAAGCAATGCGCGCTGCCGTTATATCTGAATAATTTGAAGTTTCTGTCAAAACTGAAGTCTGTTAAGTCTGTTTCGTATGTGAGCGATAAGTACTAATTTTTCGTCCAGCAAATCGTATCAACACATTTGAATCTGAACGACGCTTAGAAAAAATACAAAATGTGTCCCACCCTTAACTGGAACTGAGAAAATAGAGACATCTGTAGGAAAAAAGTACTCAACTCAATCTGACATGACAGCAAAATAAAACCGATGGAACTTCAAAAAACATTTTAAAATTTAATTTAAAATAAACCAATAATAATGGATAGCGTTATTAAAGACACTGATGTACTCCTAGATAAAATTAAGTTAATAGAAAATTTCATTTCATTACATCTTCGTCGAGATCAAATTGAGCCACAGATAAGAGATTTAGCCGACAAAACTGAAGATGTGAAAACCCTCATACAGCAGTGCAATCATGTTATGAAAGTGGAATACTCAGCGGCAATGCAGGAATATAAAGAGATAATGAGAAAAATGCAAGAGCAGCAATTGCAAATCTTGAACATCCTCATTAGTAGAAAAAAAGCTGAAAAGACGGAGGAAAATGCTAACTGTCTAAACACCTGTGCACAGTATAAAGGTTGTCAGACACCGCAGCGCGCTCTTAAAGAGGTGCAGCCAAAGAGTAGTCAACGATTGAATACGGGCAATCCATCTATTCTCGTAGACGATGTGAGCACCCTTTAACTCAAATTAATGAAGCTTTGATCTTTAATATGTTACGTTTTATTTTCATTCAGGGAGGCGCTTCAAAAATGTACTTGGGAGATTATCTGCAGTCACCGTTCGTTAGGAAAACAAGACCACTCCCAATTCCATTTAAGTTTCTGGATTTTGAAATCAAAATTACCCCAGCAATGTTCGAGAGCATACCCAAGTAAGAAATAGACGACAGTCACAAATGCTGCTTTACAAATACATATTTTCCTTCAAGGTATATGAGAGGCCGCGAAACGCTGGATGAGCTTGCAAACTTTCTGGACACAATCCTGGTGCCATGCTTTAATGAAAAGTATCAACTGTTGCATCGTCATAGAGACTGCATCAGGAATCATGTTGACTTGGATCTTTGGAAAGTATTCAAGGATCAAGCGTCATACTTCCCCGGTAAGAAAGAAAGCTTTGGTTTGGACTAAATAATATGTTTATTATTATTAAATGACAGGACAAAATTTTATCACGCAAGGCGACATATCACGCAAAATCAAGAAGATGCTTGATAAAAAATCACAAAATAAAATAACAATGCTCCGGCACGTGGGCATTTTACAGGAGCAAAGGAAGGCACAAACAGTCTGCTACATTTGGACGGCTAATAACCTACAATTTAACGCAATATAGTATGTAAATAGAATAATTAAATGAGGAACGTTATCGTATTAAGTATGAATAAATGTAAATAATTGGAATTGAATTGCACATTACTCCTGGCCTGCATCAATATCAGGTAATATTGGTTGAAACATGCTCTTCGGAAAAGGTATGTTGCCAAGCATCAAGACATCTTCTGATGGTGCGGTGGAGGAAGTATTTGCTCTGGCCGCTGCTTCCAATTGTAGCTTTCGCATCTGCATCATGAGGCGCGCGTTTGCATCCAAACTTGAGTGACGAGCTCGGATGTGTTTGTCACGATCTCCTCTCTGGCGAAAATGTTTAGTGCAGAATAAGCAACCATAGGGCTTTTCGCCGGTGTGAATGCGAAGATGATTCTTTAAGGCGTCCGCACGATAGAACCTCTTGCCGCATTCGTCACAGCCATAGCGACGTTCGCCGCGATGAATTAAGCGATGTTGATAGAACACAGATCCGGTGAGAAAACGTCGACCACAGATAAGGCAATGATAAGGCCGCTCACCGGTGTGGCATTTGCGAATGTGATCATTCAAATCTGGACGTATGGTAAAGCGACGAGAGCATCCGGGTTCCTTGCATGCAAACGGTTTAACACCTAAAGACAAACCATTGACATCTAAATCGGTTTATTTAATCGAATGACCAACCTCGGTGGAACCTCAAGTGCTGCCACAAATGACTAGATTGAGTGTACGTCTTTCCGCAAATATCACATAGGTACTGGCGATATTTCGATCCAGTATCTCTTTTGTTTTTCTTGTAGTGTCTCTCCTCAAAGTGGTTTACTATATCGCTCGCTGTCTCGAAAACTCGATCGCAATACTCACAAGGTAGCAAAAGCGCACTCTGGGTTTTATCTACTCTTGGGAAGAAGTGATAAGCGGAGTACCTTGGAGTAATCTTCTCAGTAAGTCAAAAAGAATGAAAATCATATTAAATTACCTATGCTCGTGCAACTGCTCTAGCGAAACAAACTTATTTTCACAAACATTACACACATAGTACCTCTGTGATGCACAGCCCCGCTTCATATTCTCTCGTGTGAAGACGCATTCAGCTTGCCAATGCATAAAAATCTCCTTAGATGTGAAAACGCGAATCTGGCATGCAAAGCACTCAAATGGTCTTTGCGGCTGATGACATGCTGAGTGGGCGAGCAAATGAGACACTTCTGAAAACAGCAGATCACAGAATTCACACTGCAACACGCAGCTTAAAATTATCATCTTCAGAAAGGAGCTAGGCTTATTGCTTGATTTCTTTGACTAAAATTGAATTGATCTCATAAAAAAGTTCCTCTTTAGAGTGTCTACTCACTTCAATTTTAATCAAATGTATGGCATCATCAACGTAGTTCTCATACGGAAATTCCGCCAACTCTCCAAACTCTTCTTCATCGTCTCGTGTTCCGGGAAAGTGCAAGCAAAAATGGTCAAACGCCGTTTCTGGTTCAAAAAATACACGACCACAGATTTTACATTTTATAACCACTTTTAAACCGTTAATTGACGAATATCCATTGGCACTGTTTGCCATTGATGTTGTTGGTATCAGGTCCAGTGCGTGTTTTTCCATATGCCGGGATAAGCCCGAGGCATGGACAAACTTTCGTTCACACAAGGTGCACTCATGCGGTCCGTCCTGCTTCTTTGAACTCGTGCCCCCGGCATTAATGTCGTATTTAAGTTCTTCTTTGAGGAAACGGCGAATTCGGATTTGATTTTCACGCAGCAGCCGCATGCAAGGCGGTTCAATTGGGCCGGATTGAAATGATGCCACCGATTGTTCCATCGGCTCGGGAATTATCAAATTGTTATCCTCTCCATAATCGCACACGTGTTGATGGAATGACCCGGAATCGAAAATACAATTGCAGTTTGCACATTCCACAATTTGTAAATTATTTTGTGGGACGAATATAGACGGATCTAGAGAACCAAAAACATTATCATGATTCGAATCTTCTGTAACAAAAATGTTCACCAAAATATTGAAATAAATTTGCATCTTGTTTGACTTGATTGCCCAATTCTTGCTTTTTCTCCAACTCATGAACTTCCAATTTCGAATAAATATCTTCCTCCTGCTTTGATAAATCTTTAACAATCGTCTCATCAGCTTGCGTCGTACCTAAATCAAGAACATTTGATGTGAAAATCTTATCCAAATCCAATGAGTCATTCTCTGCTTCGGGAATTGGTAATTGAGTAATCTTCTCATCTTTAATGGGGTCTGTATTGAAATCTTTCAGTTGGGAAAATATTTGTTCGGCCAGCCAGGCCTCGGAATTCGAATATTCTTCATTACACATATTGCCGCAATGCATGGCAGTTAAAAAATTCAAATTAAAAACAATAGAAAAATTCCTAAACCAATCAGAAGGAAGTGAAGATGCTAAATGAATTATTATTTTTTTTATTTTTGTGTAGAGAACAAACTAGTCGTTAGGCGTCTATGTCCCCCTCCTCCTAAGGTCGTACTACAATTAGAGAATGGAGCATTTACATTTACATTAGAAATCAAGTACTATATAGTACTTTTACATGAAGATAATCAAATAAAAAACACTTACTCCTGTTATTACGGTTATGTCATCAAAAACGGAACCTTTATGGGTCACACTTTCTAACTTGTGCAGTTATGAAGCGATCGACATGAAATTTTGGAATTACAGTAAATGACAGTTATAAAAAAAATGGCTCAAATGCAAGAGAACTTCTTTCTTATAGAGTCATTCAATATAAGAAAGAAAATAATATATCAATTAAAGTAAAAAAAATTCATTAATTTAATTTTTTTAACAACAAAAATCTTTGACATTGGACAAGGCAAATTGTTTTTTGCAAAGAACAACTCAAAAACTTAACAAAAATAGAGGGGAATTTGTTTGCAAATCACGTAGGCAAGAAAAAGCACTCCAATCCGGCTTAGGTCCTGCTTAAGTTGTGTGCGCCACATTGCACTTGGACGTCCTTTTTTGCGTTGTCCCACGGTTACGGAATCGAAAGACTCTTCAGGCCGAAGATGAGTTGTCCATACGTCCTAATTGGCCTAGCCATATTTGCCGTTGCATCCGGAGACGCCTGGCTAGAGTTAAGTTGCTGTACAGCCCAGTTGGAATTGAACTTACTTCTCCAAATACCATCAATGCAAACAGAACCATAAATCGCGCGCTGGGCCATGGATCTCGAAAATACCTCTTCTTCTGCTTGGGATACATGCCTCTGTGCTATAGAGCAAGACGGGGATGATCAAGGTCTTATACGAGTCGAGTTAGTCTTCCGAGAGAGGGTTCTGTTACTCAATTGCCTTTTCAGCCTTTTGAGCGGTTGTCAAGAGTTAATGTGCGGTCAATCTCGGCACTGATTTTGACTGTTTACCGAGGTAGACGAAGTCCTTCACAACCTCGAAGATATAGACTATGATAATGCTCTGGCCAAGTCGTAGATGTTGTGCGTCCTTTCATGCATATACTTCGTTTTGCCCTCTTCGTTTCAAAGACAACAAACGACTAATTGACGTGTCGCTGTTTTCTGCTGACCAGTCAAACGTATGCCAGCAGCACGGACTTCTGGATGATCGTGCCTCTTGTGTTGGCTAGTGAGTTTCGCAGCTATTCTTAATCCTTTTTTGACATGGAAAGGTCTCTATGAATGTATTACCATCCTAGATGGACCAGGGAGAATTCTCCATCGTCATCCTGCTCAGTCTGACATGTTTGACAGGAATGTCAGAACTAGACATGGCGTTGTATAGCTCGTCTCTATACACCCTGTCATATGCGGCCTTGAAATCGATTACATCTTTTGGGATTTTGCTAGTGCGAAGATTTGGTCGATGGTGGACTTCCCCGGCCTGAAACCGCACTGATAAGGGCCTATCAGGTTATTCACGAATAGTTTCAGGCGCTCATACAAAATTACAGAGAAGATCTTTTAAGCGATGCTAAATAGACTTATCCCTCGGCAGTTGGCGCAGTTGAAGAGGTCTCCTTTCTTGTGGATTGGGCAAACGATACTAAGATTCCACTCGTCGGGCATGCTTTCCTCCGAACATATCTTACAGATGTGTTGGTGAGTGTACCCCACGAACACATTTCCAGTTGCCTTAAAGAATTCTTCCGACAGTCCGACCGCTATCTTGACGTCTTCATCTAGGTCGGAGGGATGGAATTCTCTTCTATCATCGTCCATTGTGTGGAGTGGAACATTCTGCCTGAGAGCGGTATTTGTGTGCTCAACGATCTTTCCAGATTCTCAGCATCGAATGCGACTCTACTCTCTACTCTTTTGCTTTCCTCCCGAGAACCCGCGTATCTCTGTTCGTAGAGCTCACGAAAAGCTCTTGTAGTTCGATGCAGCGTTGCCTGATAGGCTTCTTTCTTGCCTGCATGTGCGTGGTCTGCACTCGTTATCAAACCTTGGTTTTTTTCCTAGGTGTCCGCCTTTTGTTGCGTAATACCCAGCACGTCAGTGGCAGTGTCTTTAAAGGCTTCTTGACAACGCCTCCATTTTTTTGTCGATTGTTTGTGCAGGGGGCGACGAACTTAGAGAGAGATTGCAGGACACTCGATCGGCAAAGATCCTAGCAGCCCGTAGGGTAAGACTTTCCGACGTCAAACCGTGGTGTCTTTTATGGATTTCGAGGTGTGGGAACCGTGTGCTAGCTACATACAGGTTCCCCGTATCAAAGTCCACCAGCTTGAGTCCGTTTTCGGAGGTTGTGTCCTGTAGCCTGTCCTTACATATGACTCTAGTTAGCGGGGTCCCCGGTTCGAATCCCAATGAAAACAAAGTTAATTTGCTTTTCTGGTTTTCAAACCGGGTCCAGTCACCATTTGCCGTTGGAATTAAATTAACGGCGCTATCACTGGAGTGGTCAATCAGTGGTAGTAGTGTGACTGTGTGTATCACAATGGACCAATATGGTCTAAGTGTGCTGGGGAATTCACTAGCAGCCCCCTAGCTAACCTAACCCACCTATGACTATAGCAAAGATGTTCTCTTACGTGGTATGTTGAGGGGCCTCACATTCCAAGTGCAGAATACAAAATTATTGTCGAGCCTATGAGCTCCTCCACCGCCATCCTAAAAGAGAGATGAGCTCTGGTAGATTTCGACAAGTGGAAGTGAGAGTAGGAGTTCGATGACAGAGGCTAAGTTGATGCGCTTGTGTGTGCATGGTTCGCATGTCAATACTTTGAAATAATTTAAATGTATCTAGTCTGTATTAAAAGAAACAAATGTCGTTACTTTATTTGATATATTTCTTATAAGAAATGCTTAGACTTTCTTATACCCGTGATTTTTTTAGAAACCAAGGTAATTAAAACTGCTCTTAAAAAGGCCAGAGTCGGGCAATCCCTTACATCAATAATAGTAAGTCTGCTCAGTCAAATAATCATTAATGCAACCCTAGGTGATTCAACTATCAAAGTTATAGCCTCAAGGGGCACTCCACAAGGAGGGGTCATCTCTCACCTTCTATAGGTAATAGTCATCAATCGCCAGTGCTACATTTCTCCCGAGCCTTAGTGAGCTAGTAGAACGCGCAATAAATTCCCTTTTCTAGGGTGGACACATTCTTGCGGTCTTGGGATTAACCCTCGAAAGACGTGATCTCCTTGTCGTTCTCCATCAGGGCGAAGGACAATGGCTGGCCACTGACGTTGATATTGAGTACCGGTGCGGATGTGGTGTGGAGCTGAAAACATAAAAATTGGTCCTCTTAACCAACAAAAGAGTCATTCGGCCTCTCAACCTTCCACCAATTGAGGGCACAACCTTCACCTATAAGGGAAACTAAATGTTAATAAAAGAACAAAGCAAGTGGCCTGGGCCTTGAACCTGGGAAGCAGGATATTCGGGAAAAAATGTGGTTCAAAAATGTGGATGTACACAGCGACTGTATGGCCTATCTTGACGTACCTGGCAGGTATGGCTGAAAGCTTCTAATCTGAAGCTGTTAGCAAGTATGCAGAGACGTACATGCCTGGGTGTGACAGGGGCTATCTCTACTACTGCAACAGGGGGCTTAGATGTTATACTGGATTTCCTTCCACTTGACCTCTATATGCAGTAGACTGCTGCGACGAGTGCCATAAGACTCACTCAATCCAAAAGCTGGTGCTCCAGGACCGAGTGTCATTCGTGTATACTCGACAGAATACAATTGAAAGTGTAAGTAAGTGACTACTCCCTACCCGCTCTTGATTTCGAAATATCCTTGCGCTGTCATCTCCCAACAAGACATGAGTAGATTCCAATGAACCCATCAACCACTCAACATCCTTCCATATTCAAGCGAATGGGTCGAAGATGAAAAAAGGTACAGAAGTGGACATTTTCTCTGAATTGTTAAACATGCACTGCTCCATCAGATTACCTGACTACGGTATGGTTTTTCAAGTCTTGAGCGTTCAAGGAAGCGGCCAAAATGATATCATTGTTGGCAATACCACCGGCTGATATTATCATCCTAATTGACAGTCAAGCGGCCATTTCGGTAATAGAAACCAAAACCGAGCTGGTCGCTTGCAGCTGCGAAGATCTTAAGGTTCTTGGTACGCAGCACACGATTTCTCTATGCTTGGTCCCAAATCAGTCGCAAAGATTGCAAGGTTCTTGGTACGCAGCACACAATTTCTGCTTGCTCCGAGGTCATAGGGATATAGCCGGCAACGATGTAGCAGATGAACTTGCCAGGAAAGGGGCAGAAACCGACCCATACCAGACAATCCCGTGCATTGATCCATCTCTTGCAGACATCAAGGAAAAAGTGGACGTCAAAATCATGGTGCTAGCTAATGAAAGGTGGAACTCTTCAAACACCCGTGAGACCTCTCGGATGCTATGGGATCTTTGCACAGCAGTGCAAAGACTGACAAACTCCTCCAATGCAAGAAAAGGCTGCTGTGGAAGGTAGTTGGAGCGCTAACTGGTCATAACCATCTGACATACCATGAACAGAGGCTGCGGGAACGAAGAGGAAATAGAGGATACTCCTCACTATCTTTGACAATGCCCAGTCTCTGCCTGAACAGAACACTGGGATAGTTTTTCTTCTAGAATCTCCAGGAACTGGCAGAAATGAGTTCTGGATGGCTGGGCTAAAACAACACAACGACATCTGAAGGAAGGACGCGAGTAGGAACTACGAGGTCATTCATTCCTCATGGGCATCACAATGGGTCCAGTTGGACCTAAGGACCGCGTGGCCCCACCATGTCTACCCACTTACCTAACCTAAGCCATATCCGTGATTTACTGTAGTTAACAATCCGAGTTTTGGACTGAGATCCAAAATATTATTCGGTGGTCCTATTCTTTTGTCCGTTACTGTATGCTGACTGCGGTACATCTTTTAATGCGAACGTAGTAATACTGCTGCATGTAGAGCATACGTCCAAAAGAACTATGAATTAGATCCGAAATAAATTCACATGTTCTCTTAATGCTCTCCACGGTGAACCACACACCTTTCCACAAAGAGAGAAATTTATGAAGAGCTTTAACGATAAGACAGCACCTTATCAATCCCGTCTAAAACGATAAACATTCATGGCAAAAACAAAAAAAAAATGCAAACCTCATAAGTCTTTAGCTGATAATTCAGTCGATTTGGCCACTTTTTAGTGAAAAAACGTAACGTGTTAACAATTCAATGAAACAAAGGCATAAATAAATAGAAAAAAGAAATTAAATCGAATTCTGAACAACCTATTCGATGGTTTGAGTATCAAATGAAAAGCACAATTTAGTGGCGAGGTAAGGATAAAAAAAAAAACATATGCAGGTAAGTTTGTACACATAATCAAACGGCAGAGTGAGAGTAGAGAGAGTTTCAGAGTCTGACATAGTAATTGTGACCAAGATACGTTCAAAATGTTTTCTTTTCTTCCTCGTAGACGAACTCATTAAGCACATATTTTAGAAATGAATCATTCTCGAGGGATTTCTTTGAATGCAATGTATGTGTTCAATTTTGACATATTACTAATTTATACTTAAAAACCGATAAGCAATAAAGTGATAACACTTTATAGCACGCTTCTATGTGGAATATGATACATTTTGCAGTGACTTACGTCTCCAAAGTGATGGTGTTTTGTCATTGAAATCTTATCAGTTGCCACAAATGAGAACATCGTTCGTTTCACGAATTGACTGTTTCTCTTAATTTAACTTTCCCTCTGTTCATGACTCTGTCAGCACTAAATGCTAGGGCGGAAGTTTCTAGTTTTCCATTCCATCCGGGAATTTGAATTGGTGTTGAATAGATCTGAGCATAGATAACGGTAGACTAATCAATTGCTCCGTTCACAGATTGAAATATGAAAAAGAACTTCATCAGCGAACCAATGGATTTTCATTACAAGGAAGGTAACGCGGTTGACTTTGAGAAAACCTTCGATCTGACCGGAAACGACAATGACCAAATGCTTAGAGTGTATTTGAAAAAAGCAGGGCTGTCGGATAATATCGAGTGTCTGAGCCCCGAGCAGAGGAAAGCTTTTATATATGACATTGTGAAGAGCAACAAAAATCCTGGATATTGGAAGGTTACATCATGATACGACTTAGTACCGAAATCTATTTACTAAACTAATTTAATTTTAGCCCAGTGTCCTTCCCCAAATGTCCCCAAATGCCACTGTGCGCTCAGTTCACGCGCCAGTCGATACACAGACACCAGATTCTCTAGCTTCCATCGATGACATTCCACCGGCGTCATTATCTTTTGACTTTCAGCACTTCTCACGATTGAATTCGACCTATTCAAATGGAGGCCAGACAATGGAATCGGGCAATAGTCAGGAAGTGCTTTTCCATGCGCCACTCTACCAGGGACAAGATCAAAACCCCGCTCCCCCGAAAATATACAACACTCCCCCCACACCGCCGTCGCCGTCGACTTTGGTAACCCGGAAGGGCCTAAAAATTGAGATAAGTGGACCGAAGAACTTTGTGCATGTTTCCGGCGATATGACCAGAGATATGACTAAGAACGCCTTCGACCTATCTGGACAATTTGGTGACAAACACTTGAAGAAATACATGATCGAACGCGGCATTGCCGATGAAGACATCGAGGGTATGGACAAAAAGGAGTTGATTAGAAAGATCATTCAATCACGGTACACCTGGGTGGTAAATTCCAATTACTTGTTGCTTGGTTTTGTTTTTATGCGCATTTCGAAATAAATTTTCAGCCAAATCGGAAGACCTACACTGGAAACGTCATTCCACCACCTCCCTCTGAAACTTATCGAGCACCGTCTCCAACAGCACCACCGCGCCATAAGCATCATTCAAAAGGTGGCGCTCTGATTGTCCCACCGCCGGTTTTGCCTTCAAGTAATTCAGCCTCCAATGAAAGTTTGTACTTGGAGGTTATGCCAGCTGAACCCTCAGAAGCAGCTACCTTGCGGCGACCTATTAAGCCACCACCTCCAGCACCTCCGATTTCTGTCAAGAAACCTTCGCACAGTCACATGCCGGCACCGTGTCCACCGCCACCACCACCACCTCCGCCACCAAATCAGCCACAACCGTCGATCACAATACCACCGATTCCAAATGAGAGTAAAGCAACGTCGGTAAATAGCCCAGGACATGCATTGACCATCCCACCTCCACCTCCACCCATGCCAAGCCTTACAACAGCTGGTGCGCCACCGCCACCTCCACCACTACCAGGCGGTGGACCACCCCCACCTCCGCCAATGCCAAATATGAATGCATCAGCTGGTGGACCACCCCCACCACCACCTCCTCCCTTATCAACACACCCGACAGCAATATTTACGCCTAAAGTAGTGACCGCAGAAACTGGAGGTGATAGTCGCGATGCTTTCCTGGAAAGCATCCGTGCTGGAGTAGCTCTAAAGGTACACATTTTTTATACACTATCAACATTGCCTAATTACGGTATTTCCAGAAAGTAAATAAGGATATCCAAGTCAAAACACACGGTGGAACAGTTAAACTTCCATCAAGCGGCCAAACCAAATTACCCGCTGCCCAAGTTGAAGGTCCACCGAAACCGGCCAAGTCCGAACAGCCAGACTTTATGTCGGAGCTAAGAAATGCCACCTTGAAGCGAATTAAAAAATTGGAAAATAATCAACACGCCGAACAATCATCCGAGTCATTTTGCTAATAAAAAGTGTCTATAAAGTATTCATGACAAATGGCAACACTTGAACAGCTAGCATTTGTAGGGTTTGACATCTGACATATGTATAGTAAACAAACAAAATAAACTCACGTCTATGATTGGTCTATGTAGTTGTTTTTCACATTTTTCGTTTTTCTTTTTTGCGTATTCGGTTTAATTTAGACGGATAAGATAACTTTTATAATTAAAATTCAGATTCCAGCACAACAAGTGTAGTGCTTGAGTGATTCATCAATTTTACAGCATTTAGTCGTGTTTGAACACTCGAAAGGTTCTAATATAATGTCGAAACTTGCATTTATCGGTGGTACCGGCATGACCGGGAAATGTGCCGTGGAGTACGCAATTGAAAAAGGTCAGTCAGTCAGTCAGTTCACTTCGCAATTGTGAATAAATTAACTAGTTTATGTAACAATGCAGGGCTATCTCTTCGTGTAATGTATCGAACTGAGGCTACAGTTCCAGAGACATTCAAAGGCAAAGTCGAATTGGTCAAGGGTGATGCTACAAATGTGGAGGATGTGAAGAATCTGCTTACAGGTTGCGATGCTGCATGTGTCATTTTGGGAACCCGTAATAATCTTGAACCAACCACTGCCCTGTCAACGAGCACAACCAACATTGTAACTGCGCTGAAGGAGTTGAATATCAAACGTTTTTCCATCGTTATGTCATCATTTCTTTTGATGAAACTCGAACAAGTGCCGAATGTTTTCCATGCATTGAATGAGGAACACAAACGAATGTTGGAGATCACGAAGAATTCTGGATTGGATTATATTGCAATTCTCCCCCCTCACATTGCAAATGAACCAGCTTCGGGATACACTGTTGTTCATGATGAGTCACCAGGTCGTCTAATCTCCAAATATGACTTGGGTAAATTCATTGTCGATTCGCTGGAACAACCCGAGCACTATGGAAAAGTTTGTGGAATTGCAAAGAAGGTCGCAGCCTAGATCAAGTTAATTTTATATTACTGTAATTAAGAATGACACGGATGCATTTATCCAAATCGTACTTTATTGTTATAAAGGTGTACACTAATAGTTGAGAAAAACAATAAAGTTGTTGAACAAAAATTTGTGGAGTTGCTTATTTACATGGTCTACTTTGCCACTTCAAATCTGCTGACAAACGTACTCGTACATACATGTGTACATAGCTCTGTGGTTTTATGATCAGTTTGACATTGTATTGGATGAGGAAACAACATAATAAAATGTAGTATTAAAATTCCGTGTTGTTACCGAGTGACTTCGAGATGGTTTATCTAATTTTATCGTATTCTAATGCGAATTCAAATTGAATAGTGATTCTGCTTTAAGAACGAAAGCAGCTTAAGGAAGCTTAAGCGAAAGTAGATTTTTATGACTCCACGTGGGTTGCCAATGAGTCAGTCAACTTATGAACAACCATGAATTAGCAAAAAATCGAATAAGCTTTGTGTAATAGTATTGAACGTTCTCAGGTTTGAAATAGATTTTATTTCCTGTATGTAGATAATAAAATATTTTTTTTTTCTTTTTCTTTTACTTACTTATAAGGCCGGCGGCCTATGGCGAGTCAGAGTCTGAACAATAACTGTCGGTCCCGGGTACGCTGATTCCAGTCATAAAGACTAAGCTGTCTCGCATTCGCGATTAATTGGTCTTTATTCCGGAGATTCGATCTTCCTCTCCTTCTCGAATCAGGAGGCTCGGATTCGTAGACCCTCTTAACAGGAGCTTTGGCGTCCATGCCATATGACCGATCCAGTACAGTTGACGGAAATCTTGGTACATCTCGTAGAGTTCGCGGTTATGTCTTATTCTTCGCTCAACTTCCTCGTAGATGGGACCATGTATCCGACGTAGAATTTTTCTTTCGAAGGCATCAAAAATCAGCTCTGCAGTTTTTCTCTTCCTCTTTCGGCTTCATATAGCAGGACTGGCAAAATAAGAGTTTTGTCCAGAATGATTTTGGTCCTTCGAGCCCGGAATTTTAAGCCCAGTTGTTTCGACAGGCCAAAGTAACAACGGTTGCTAACGGCGGTTCGACGTCCACTCCACAGTGATGTCGTCTGTAGACAAACTCCTTTGCTACCTCATTATGTTTTGTCCAAGGTGGTGTGCGATGGAATGTTTCTTGTTTGTCAGGATACATTTTGTTGTTCTCACACACGTTTGGAATGCGCGACTTTTTTTGATATCAACTGCGTACACCAACAGTTGGACTGACTTGTAAAAGAGTGACCTACGCGTTTACACCTGCCCGCAGCACTAACTCTTCCAGTAGCAAATTGAAGACATCACACGACGGCACGACACAGAACTGCACAGTGTATCCCGTATGTGTTGGCATGGAGCGAAACAAACGGATCAATTTTACAAGGATCCCGAAATCGCACGCGGCTTTAAAATCGATGAAAAGGTGGTGCGTGTCGCTTGTCTTCTTCAGGATCTGTCTTGAAAATTTGGTCTATAGTCGATTAGCACGGATGGAAGCCTTTGGAAGAACGGCTTTAGAAGTACACAGAGTACGCTGGACAAGATCTTGTAGGCGACGTTGAAAATGGATATACATCTGTAGTTGTTGCAAGAGATAGAATCGGCTTGTTTGTGGATGGGGCTTATGATGCTAATATTCTAGTCGTCGGACGTGCTTTCGTCTTCCCAAATTCTGTAGATGCTCTAGTGCACCTGGCCCCTGCCAGGACATCGCCACCGACTTTGAAGTGTTGTGATGATAAGCCATCTGAGCCTACGGCTTTGTTGTTCTCCAGACTTTTAATGGCTGTGTCGACTTCTTCAAACCTGGGTGGGAGGGCTACTTCATCGACTGGAGTTTGGATTTCTTGATTCTCTACAACTCTCTCCTGGTTGCCCGCTAAGCGGCTGTTGGAAGTCATGCTTAAACACACCTGCGGGTCAGTAACTAGACTACCCTCACAATTTCTAACAGCCAGTGAGCTTTCATAAAGCCAACAACAAGGCTTTGCTCCTCCCGACACCTAGCCCGGTATTACTTTTGCGCTCCTCTCGATTTCCGTTGCAGCTTCTTTTGGTATGCCTCGTCGGTTGTTCTTCACACTCGCCGTCATACCACAGGATTCTTGTCGGCGGTGGTAGGTAGCCTAAAGTGGTTGCTCTACCTCCTTGATGTCAGAGCGGTAAAGCAACGACATCTCGATGGCATTGGTGGTCGATATAGAGACATAGCTCTGTGAGAGTCGCTCACTTATTTGCTCTTCATAGGCTCTGCCAGTCTCCGGTGTGCTCAGGTACCCAACCATAACTCCTCTTGGTTTGCTAGTGCAGCTTTCTGACATCGGACAGTAGAGCACTGAATCTTCCTTCTAAGAACAAATGGTCAGATTCGACGTTTGACCCTCCTGAATGTTCCCGAATCCTGGACATTTCACGCATGTCTAGCGTCAGTGTTAGATTTAGTTAGAGATCGCCATGCTGCTGTGTGGATTCTTTTGCGAGGGAACCTCGTGCTGTTTTTGACCAATTTACATTATGTCGCTAATTCAGTGAGTAGGAAGCCGTTATCTGTTGTCGTGTCCTGGAGGCTGTGCTTTCCGATCACTCCGCCAAAGATGTCTTCCTTACCGATTTTAGCATTGAAGTCTCCGAGTACGATTTTTATATCGTATTCCGGACAAGCTCCGTAGGCACCGTCCAAGAGGTCGTAGTAATCCTCTTTGCTAGAGTATTCTGCTTCCTCGATAGGGGCGTGTGCACATATAAGGCTGAAGTTGCAAAATTGGCCTTGGATGCGGATCACAGCCAGGCCAGATCACTAATCGGCTGAAAGTCGATGGCCTTCGACTTTGGCCGTTTTCCCACAAGGCACCCGCATCCAAATATGTGCACCCTTTTGTGACAGCTGTAATATATTCGAACACTTCCTTTTTCATTACCCTCGTCCTATCCAGCGTATTTCCTAGATTGCAGTAATATCTGCCTTACACTGCTTGAGGAACTTTTCCAGTTTTTGAGCAGACCTTGAAGTATAGAGTATTCTTACATTCCAAGAGCACACTCTCAAATCATTGTACCGCCATCTCATCCTTGTAAGTCAGTCCATTTTCCCGAGGCTGCTTGCTCTCTCGAATTGGTTGAGTTTTTACGTGGGCATAACCCCAAACACTCTCTACTGTGTTTCTATTTAAAACAACGATAGGCACAAAGGTATCAAATCAACTATCCACTTGAAAACCAAAATATGCATCAGTACGACGGATACTATAATTGGTTTCCGATAAAAAAAAAAAACAACTAGATACGCACCCTATATCCACGCACAATTGTTATATCTATATCATTCTGCCAAACGCACTCTATGTTATGGTTAATTCATTCCTATCCCAGAAGAAATATCCGGATACAAGAGCGATGCCAACAATCTACACACTTGACACAAAGCGTTTTAAAAATAATTTCGAAAAAAGGCGAAACACAGAGACCTAAAAATACCGTGAGAAATAATTTACACGCTTGCACGTAAACTATTTAATGACTTGTCTAATGTGTTATTATAAAGAGGGAAAAGCTTATGTTTCAGTACCAGACACTGCACTTCGACCATTTATTTTTACGACAAAGCGCATTAACGACTAGCCAACGACAGTCTGTGCTGTGCCTCGAACTTGAACTTGACAAATGAATACATTTGAAAATGTTTGTGTTCGTATGTTTGTTTTGGGACGGCACTGCTGCAGCATGTTCCTCATGAGTGTAATTAAGTGCAGCGTCAGGTTCAAATTAATAACTACAAAAGGGGAACTTTTGGTTTTTAACTCATGTCCAAGATTTATTTGTCTTTCTTTCTAATAATATAATTGATGTATGTATATAATATTTTTTGTTTTCTTTTGTATAACACGCTTAATAATAATTTATTTGCCTAGTGAATCACAAAAATTGTTTCTATCGTTATAATTGGAGCTTCTAAAAAAGCTTGATATATATTACGTAAATGGCCTATTCCATTTGACCATTTCAGGGCTGTCATATTTGTTTGATGAATTGCTTAACGATTCTGCCTGTACTGCAGTCAAAAATTGTTGAACTCTCTAATGATCACTAACAGGACAAGCATTTTTATTTCAATCATCTTCATGTTTTGTATTTTTTGATACTACGTTTTTTTAAATAAAAGAAAAACTATCACAAACATTTTATTTTTCTTCATAAATATCGAATCACTAATTCTTGTGTAACTTCTCTAACCGTAAAACGACAAGAAATGATTTATAGGTTAGGCAAGTTCAACCATGCATCTCTGTCTAACTTTTTGACTGCATGAACACATGTCACTGATAATGCCTAAATTATTACCTCAAGGAAGACTTGGGAAGGATCAACAAATGCTGACTAAAAAACCACAACGTCAATAAACAATAAAACAAAATCAAATCTCTATTTTTAAAAATAATCTTGTTATTGTAACAAAAGAAAAGAAAATAATACAAAAAAATCATTTATAGAAAAATAATTTACTTAAAACAAAAAACAAATACAAATATATGTATATATAAAACAATTTTCAAAATAAAGGGAACATCTCAGAAAGAAAAAGTGTTCTGCTCATATCTGCAACATTATTTTATGATTAATGTGCATGAGAACTAAAAGACAGAAGGACCCTTCCCTGATAAATTTTGATCAGTAACAGGAAATGGAATTGAAAAAGTTTCCCCCTCCCCAGACTACTGTGTGTGTTGTACAAGTTAAAGAATCTTTTTCATGTATTTTTTCTTTGCCGTCTCCAAGCTGGGTAATTCACAATTACGAGGTCCATACATTGACACTGGTGCGCAGAATTCGTATCCTATTCGTTCATAAAAGCCTTCTTGATCAATTGTTGAAAGGTAAACCGCTTTTAAATCAAGCACAGCTCGACAATAATCTTCGGCGCATTTCATGATTAACTTTCCAAAACCTTGACCTCGGTACTTTTTATCAACTACAACTGATTCCACAAAGCATGCCTTCTTTTTACTCGGTATTATGCTCAGTTTGCAATGTGCAATGACACGTCGAAAATTGTCGGTCGTAAGAACTAAACTAACTGGTAATGTATCGCAGGATGCTTCTAACGATCGCATACGCGCTGTATCGCTCCTTGGCCATTCTGAGTTGATAAGATTGCAACAATCCTGCATTAGCTCTGGATATCTATGAATGGGGACCACATTGAATGGGCTGCCAGACACATTGAACGGTGGTAGGCCCTGTAAAATCAAAAACAAATATATAAAGACATACATAGATCTACATTTATTAGGTACCATCATTTCAAATAAATAATATATTCGCAACCTAACTTACTGTAAGCGGGGTCAAAAATACAAACTCACAATTTATGTATACCTCATAGTATGCTTCCAGGTTTCTATACCTCATTTTCAATCAAGAAATTGTCTATTTTTCTTCCGTAGTCTGCTTCTTTTCTTATATTTGTGAATTATGGTGGCTATTTATTTGGGAACTCTTAGCATAATCTGTCGAATCAAACAAATGTATTGATTAAGAGATCGGCCTTATAAATATGGGGGAACACTGAACAGAGATATACACTGATATGCTTGTGTTATTGGATCATGATGATAAGAATTGTTTATCCCACAACAGACATACATGCAGATAACGCAACCTCAAGCAAGCAATGTGAAATTCAATATCGTTTTCTCGAGACGAAGGGGTGTATTATTTTCATTTACATGAAGTTCCCTTGTGGCTTTGAATGAAATCAATCAACTTTGCAGAGGATCTTCTTTCCAGTAAGGTTTAGCATCATCATGTATAATATTCCTGCTTGTCATTCGGGAATCATTGAACTATACGTTATCTCCCGAAGTTCCAAAGTACGCCACATAGTAGCTCGATCAATAACAGCTTATAAATATTTATAATCTCTTGATTTAAATAAACCAACAGATGTCTTTTGTTACTGAACCTGTAGATAGTACACCACAGTTAGCATTTTGCCTCATCTTTTTAAGTGTTTTTTTTTTAACATGAATATGTATGCAGAAATTATCGTACATTCACCACTCGCTCAGGTTTTAAATTTAGAAAGATATGTATTCATATTTGCAAGGTCCCACCAATTGTGCCTAGGTACAAAAATAATATCCATGGAAAATTTCCAGACAATAAAATTCATGAACAATAAGTGATCTTGGCAATTGTGCCGTACCGCCCGTGTTAGCTACACATTTTGTTAAATCAAATGTAACAATAACCATGACCGCAAAATCCAAAGCCACAAATTGCGTAATATGTAACGAGGCCTGAATGAATGAACGATTTGTTTTATTTTTTGTGGAAATATTGCTACATTTCTTCTTTCATAATAAAATAAACTAACAACATAGATTGACATTACATTAGAAAGAAACAAATGAAATGTTTACCATAACTTCTGTACGTTCGTCACTGGGTACGCCACGACGGATTGAGAATACTGAACTAATGCCTCCAATTTTTGTTTGAATTGCTCTCGAAATGCTCGATTCGCAAGACAGCTAGGAAATTGTCGTGACTTTTATTAATATTTGAAATATTTTCTGAATATCTTATTTTCGTTAGACAAGAACAGAAAATAAACAAAATCTACAAGCTGTTGGTACACATCTAAATTTAGAAATTATAATAACATAGGAATAGGAAACACACACTGCACGCGAGTAAAGAAGAAAATAAACCAAAAAATTCATGAGACGTCAACGGTGAGGAGAAATGTCAGATTGTTTTTTTTTTCTATTTCTTGTTATCGACAACCTTCTCTTTGCCATGAAATTCGTAAATAAATACAAGTGTAAGAGAGAAAACAACACGAAAACGAGTAAAAGGAGAACAAAATTCATTCATAAATTCTATCTGGTCTCTGTTGTTGGCAAGTTTCCATCCACTTGATAAACATTTCATTGCATCTCGATTATAGCGGTGTTCGTAAATTAATCTGTTTCTTGATTGGTAATGTGAGAATACCCAGTCGAATTTTAAAATTATTTACACAATTGTGCAGTGATTTATGTATCGCTTGTCAATTAAATAATTTATTCAAACAATCCAAATGAAAAAGTAACAACAATTAAGAAATTCAGTTGCAGTTGCATGAATTAAAAATAAATGAAAACAGTCACCTAATGGAGTGTTCCCCTGAACTCGTGACAGTTCATTTATGTCACAATCTTGAAATTTTATTTGTGGTCGAGAATACTTACAGACAAAACTAAACATTTGAAAGTAATTTAACTCGTTAATATCACAACAATTATTACACCATTTGGTTAGTTACAATATGATAACGTATTTGATTCCAATAAATTGTTTCTTAACATACCTTTTAAATGGATATAGCACGTGTAAAGCACAAACAAAAGTGTTGAACTCTATGCCGAAAACTTACACAACAAATAAAAATAAATAGTAAATGTGCATAAAATAGAGCCAGAAAATAATAAACGCAGACTAAAAATGAAATGTACAGTTGTCGTCGTCTTTGTAGCAGTAGGGAAAAAAAACAAAACATTGACCCCTAAAATTTGAAGAATGTGCAGTCACGTAGTGATAAATTTAGATTCACGGGCGACTTTCTGTTTTTTTTCATCCGTTTATTTATTTTCTGTTTCTTTTCACACCACAGGATACAGTTGAATTTCCGGAAGTAAACAATTATGCTGCAGAATCGTGTGCCTTTTTCGCAAGACAATCCGCTATGGTTGTCCTGGCACGATTCCCATTTGATTCCTGGCCTGAATCCGGGCAATGTTATGGATTACTTTTCTCGAAAATCAAACCCTTTCTACGATCGGGTATGCAATAACGAAACGGTCAAGATGCAGCACATGAGTTTAGATCAGTTGAAGTAAGCATTGAATTGTGAATATTGAAGATGTTATATTTCATCGACTTCTTACAGCAACATGATTGGCGTGGAATACATTCTCCTTCACGTGGCAGAACCCATATTGTATGTCATTCGGAAGCAACATCGTCACAGCCCAACGGAAGCTACCCCACTTGCTGATTATTATATTATAGCAGGAATGGTCTACAAGGCTCCTGACTTGGCGAATGTTATCAACTCAAGAATTGTAAGTTCAGTCGAACTCCCAGATCGATTAATACCTTGATTTGACATTTCAGCTATCAACAGTCACAAATCTTCAATCAGCCTTTGAAGAGGCTAGCAGCTACTCGCGATATCACCCGAACAAAGGTTACACTTGGGATTTTTCATCAAACAAAGCCTGTAAGTCAGTCCATAGAGTATGGAAAATGTTCACTGCAATGAGTAATACTTTACAGTGAGCGATAAATCAAAAGCTGCAACCAAAAAGGATGCTGGCCAAACAAAAGATGACAGTGGAACTATTTTTCAAATGCAACGAGTCGATATGCTGTTAGTGGAATTATTGCGAAAGTTTCCCCCTCCAATTCCACCACAAATCCACCAGCAACATCAACAACAGCAGCAGCAAAATATGCGGACTGATGCGCAGGATGGGGGACAACAGATGAAAGAAACCAACAATCCGAATCCAGCTGAAACAAGTCCACCCCCGTCGCAAGGTGGTAATGATATGAAAGCCGAAAATCCTGACATGAAGCCACCACCTGAGAAGAAAATGAAACTTTAATCCTTAGAGTTGATCAATAAAAATGTGTCTCATATTGTATTAACATTCATAGTAAATATTATAAGTCGTAATAAACTTTTTACTTTTTCATTATTTCAATTCAATCAGGCACAATTTTGAATACATTTCTTGGAAGGTAAGAACGGACTTCTTCTTTATTTGGCGCTACAGTCCGGGGTGGACAACAAGCCTCTCCAACTAGCTCGATATCTGGCTAGCTGCCTCCAGTGGCGCATGCCAAGTTGATTGAGGGCCTTCTCCACTTGGGTACACCACTTTGCGCTGTCCCACAGGTTTGGAGTCGAAACTTTAGTCGGTATAATAACAATAATACTGGTGGCGCGACCCTCCGAAGGGGACCTGAGACTAGCTTCTGTAGCAACCGCTCATGTTCTGCGTACTATTGTTCTCTCATGAACGAAACGGATCTACATTTTTATACCGACTCTAAACGGCAAAGTTAGAGAAGCTTTTTCTAGACAGGAATAATCTTCCAGCACTGTCAGTGTCTCGAAAGAGGTAGTTGGACAACCAACCTGTCCGTTATATAGTCCAGGTAGTTTTTTAAGGAGCCTCCTCTGACTGATTGGGACATTTGAAGGCGTTATATTTTAATCATGCGTACTCGTACATGAAAATAAAGTATAATGTGCTACGCCATAACCTCCTACGGGCTGTAACTCTCAACCCAACAGGAATTGACATTTCTCTCATACCATTTTTCATGAGATGAAATATCTTGTGAAATATTCACTCATGACATGAAGTATCATGATTGAGTGTTAGAGATTCCTCTCTGGAGTTATGTTGCCAGAGATATTTGTCATGAAAAACTTCAACAACAACATTTCTTTTGTCTTTTCACTGACTCAATTTTGTTCTCGTTAAACTTTCTTTTCAAGCCGGCGACTGTGTGTTATCAGGCTACACACAGAAATGAAGTATTACAGAGAAGAGCATTCTTCTACGTCTCTTTCCCATTAAAATTGTGATAACTTTTTTTTATAAAATTTTCTCAAGCCCAATTGACTCACCAGAGGACGGCATTTGCGTTATTTCGTGAATAATCGCCAAAAATTCACGATTATCTCTCAAAAAAGCACTCAAATTCATCGTTGGACTAGGGGGCAATCAGCTGTGAAGTCGGCTATCTCCACATAATTTTTGGCTACACACTATCGGTTTTAAAATTGTTTTCCTAGAATGTCATATCATACCACTGCCGTCCACGCTAAGCCCTATCATACAAGGAATTGCATTTTGCTCACACATTTGCACACGTTATCAGTTCTATCCGCAATTCTCCGTCGTTGCAGCGAAATCAATGAAAAATTTCGATAATCATCATACTCGGCATCATTTCTGTCGCCATTTGTCAGTTCTATCCGCAATTCTCCGTCGTTGCAGCGAAATCAATGAAAAATTTCGATAATCATCATACTCGGCATCATTTCTGTCGCCATTTGTCATTCCAATCTACGCTCTACAACTATAATTTTTAAATCATTTTCCAAGAATGACATTAGAAAACTGAGTGTGTAGCCTACTTTCTTACGGTAGAACGTAAGAGTGACTGGAATTACCCACAGAAGAACACATTCCAATTGAATATCTCTTAGTTATATAATAATATAATATAGGTGGCGCTACAGTCCGAGGCGGACCTGGGCCAAGCTTCTCAGCAACCACTCGTGTTGTGCGCGCTATTGTTCTTTCTAGAGTGGAAGGGATCTACAGTTTAAATGCCGACTCCGAACGGCGAAATTGAGAAGCTTTTTCTGCACAGGAATACTCTTTGAGCATTGTCAGTGACTCGAAAGAGGTGGAGACGTGAATTATGAAATGTGGTAAATTCGGGTATCGAACCTGGCACCCTCTGCGTAGGAGTCGACGCACTTACCCACTACGCCACGGCGACTCATATATATATATATATATATATATATCTTAGTTACACAATTTTATTAGCAAGCATTCATTGTTATTTGCATTATAAACTCAAAAATTCAATGATAGAAGGATGGCTGATATCCTTTAAAGTAAAAGTTAAAAATCTTAAACTTCGCTTTCAAAATAATTTTGACTTGGCAACACTCAGACGAATGACTTGTCAATTCATCAGCTGTAATTAGTGTCAAGTATTCAATTTAATATTACCGGCCAGCATTTTATTAAGAAGTGTTTAAGTATTTTGTTCGCAAATAATTGGCTTATTTCATATATTTTCTGTAGAGTAAAGCAAGTAAGATTCCTGTAAATATATTCATACCGACAACATTAAATATTCAAATCTTTGTTCTCCATTGAATTGTGGAATTTATTGAACAAAGAAATTGTACCGTCTGCACGCAATTTGCTGATGTGACTATCTTTTTTTTGCTTACTGCGATTAACTTATTGGTTATGATGGGAATTAATGGATTTAAACAATTAGATAATAATAAAAGTGCGAATATTTCGTTTACCTTATGAGCTCGACTGATATTACATCTTAAATTGAACACTTTAGTTTACCTTTTTTGGATGCATATGTATAGATAATTTAGCTTTGTTTGCGCTGGACATGCATAACCTAGAAATAGGCGACTGAAACTATACTAGTTTATCGTTCAAAGTAAAGGGTTGAGCGAGGTATGTGCATAATTATGCAAGTATGTTGATAGCAATATATGTAGCTATATCCGTATACCAACCAGAAGTCATAAAGTTATCTTTCGCTTCTGATCTCTTTGTTGATTAAAACGTACATACATACGTATTGTATAAGTGCATATAAGTACCTCTTGTTTATAATTTATTAGCGTCAACATTATCCAGATTCTTTGCTACAGCAACCAGTTCGAAACTGGTAGCCTGTTGACTTATACTATCCCCTGAACACCAATATTGCCAGTAAGCTTTCAGTACAGCAACTTAATGCCTTATTTAAAAACCTTTAGCAACTGTTGGGACACATGTCCCACTTTATGTTCCTAAAGTGCCAACATTTGTCCGCTAGAAATGTGTTAAAGGTACAAATGGTACATTTATATATCATATATGAAAGCCAATGAATTCCAGGGCTTCATAACTATCAAACATGATAGCCACATATAATTTCATCGGAATCGCTGGTTTGTTAAATGTATACCCACTACGTACAAATCCGGTACGGGGCCACGTTTCCTGACACCCCACGATAGAATGAATGTTTGTTGAACGACAGGGCAGCCACGGTCGAGGCCATGGCACTATCTCGTCGCATGGTGATGTCACTTCTGATAGAGAGGGCTAAATTCATGTTGCACGTCCAGGATCCGTTGCAAATATACATATTTAATTTTTGTAGTCTTTGTGATCAAAAGTAAAATGAATGAAATTTTTTGTTTTGCTAGAATGAATCCTTGTTTGGAATGCCAAAATTTATGGTGTGATTTTCCTGTTTCTACATTTACATTTTATCCCATCTGTTTGACAGCATTCAAGACCTAATTGTATCTCAAAAACTTACAATTCCCAATCAGAATCTAGTCTAGTACTAGTCGACGCATTTATAATCACATAATGTCGCGTTCGCTCGGTCGGGCTTTAATAGGCTTTGATACGCATTTTATCGAGCTTACGAGAATGTTATGTGAAAGCGCGGCGACATCAGTTTTCACATTACAATATTTTTCCATGTTTAAAATAACATCCCTACAAAAAATGAATTGCTTACACAAATAGTTGTTTCAGCCCACCCTAACGCGACACTGTGATTTCGGCTTAAATAAAAGAAAATTGCTTAACCGTCATCTCATCCTCAATTATGCGTAGATTTCTACACATGTGGTATTTTAGTGTTTTGCATGGTTTTTATTTTCTTTAAACCTTATTTTTGAATTTCACGGAAGAGAGAATGCGTAAAATAAAAAGTGTAATAAAGTCGGAAAATTTCGGAAGATTCCAATATGAGGTTTTCGAAAAAGAAAATTAGACAAAAAATAGCACTTGCGTAGATGAGGGTAAACAACTGTCAGAAGCCCGAGTTTGTAGAAGTAGCTCTACCTAAAAATGTGTGCTCTCGCTTACTATATTACGGTGTGTGAACTATCAAAAAAAAGCTCGAACGCAGCCTTGTGATATGGGTACAAAACAGCTATTTTCCGTGACTCGTTGAGTGCAAACAACTAAATACTCCCATAATAAAAATCATTATTAGAACAATAATCCGCTTAAGCTTTCCGAGAACCCATTTATTGTGGATCCCAGGTCATGTTGGTATAACAGGCAACGAAAGGGAAGTCTCGGCAGCTCGCGAAACTACTAAAATCTATTGTCTATTGTACCCCTCCATTTGCGTCAACGTAAAAGATAGATATGGAGTCACACGGTGGACTAGATTAGGTTAGGTTGAAATGGCTGACTGCCGCGCATACGAGCAGCAGACACACTTATGCCAAACATAGGCCCACGCGGATCTTAGGCTACTTATTCCGCAAACCAATCTGTTCCTTTGATAAAGCGAAGAAGAGGGCTGATTTTGATGCTGCTCAGTTCAGCCAGATTAACAAAGAAATGGGCCCCAGAAGTCTTAATCTGCACTGCAATTACATAGGAAGTGTTCGATGGTTTCTTCCTCATCCTCGTCCAAGCAGCTTCTACAGAAATCATTATAGAGAAGGCCTAGTCTAGAGGCGTGAATTCCGATGGCACAATGCCCTGTTAGAACGCCAAGAAGAGATCTGAGATTTGGCCTGCTTAATCTGATCAAGCTAAGCGATAGTTTGGGATCGATCATAGGCCACAGTTGTTTGGTAATGTAGAATCCTGTGCCAGATGTCTATCTGCGGTTTGTTTGGGCAAGCTTTTCAAGCTTAAGCAGATGCTTAATAGTAGGGATAGGCATGGAGGGTGGGTCTCCACCCGGAAAGAGCACGGAGTTTGTGCCGTTTCTAGCGAGCTCGTCCGCTTTTCAATTCTCTGAAATGTCACAGTGTCCCGGCGCCCACATCAGATAGATGCTAAAATACTTGTCCATCTCGTTATGTGATAGCCACCAATTAAGGGAAGTCTTGGAATTAAAGGTGACTGAATCCAAAGATTTGATCGCTGCCTGGCTATCGGAACAGATGACGATATCTGTGCGCGATATTACATTGTTTTTCAGCCAGGACAGGGCTTCCTTAATCTCTATAGTTTCATCCTGAAAGACGCCACAGTGATTAGGTAGTCGAAATGACAACTGGAAATTTAATAATTTAAATAGACACCAGCACCCACACCTGCATCCATCTTCGAACCATCTGTGAAGATTCGCAGTGGACCTTCCAGCGTCTGGTGTTCAGACTCCCAGTAAGATCTGGGCGGTATCCTGGTTGAGAAATTCTTCTCGAAGAAGAGTTTAGGTAGAGTGAGGTCTGTATCTATGGGTATCGAGGCATACATACGTAGGATCGTTGAATGTCCAGACTGCAGTTCTTTCCAGCTGCTCAGCGATCATAATCTAATCGGCTTGATAGCTGTTGTCTGTCTGCCAATTAGTTCTATCGGTGGCAGGCTTAGGAGTATGCTTAATGCTTCGGCGGAGATAGGCCTTAGCGCCCCGCTAATGCATACGCAAGCCACCTTCTGCACTCTCGCGAGTGGGGTGATGTTGATTCTCTTGTCGAGTGCAGTCCACCAAATTGCGACACCATATAGCAGTATGGCTCTGACAACCGTTACAAATAGCCAGTGAATCATTCGGGGTTGCAGTCCCCATTTGTACCCAATGGCTCTTTTACAGCAGTAGAGAGCCGTTGAGGCTCTCTTGCCACGTTCCTTGATATTTAGCTTCCAGCTTAACTTCGTGTCTAGTATAAGGCCTAGGAATTTAGCGCTGTCGCTTAGCACCAAGGACCCCCCGTGTGTGGGAGGGTCGACATTAGGAATTTTATACTTTCTAGTAAAGAGGACTAGACACGGTGGACTAACTTTACCGCCTTGAGAAAATGCAAAACGACTTTCGGCGAGGTCAAAAACTACATCGTACATATTGTACAACAATACATTATTTATCGTGTTTGTTAAGAACTGCCGCATTCGATTGGGGCATGCTTTTCACCAGCACAGTGGAGTTGTCATCAAACTCTATCTCAGGAGGATCTACTGTGCAATTTTTCCGTGCCTCCCTAAACCCTCTTAAAAGACATTCATATGAGCAGCGAACTGCGAACCCGAACTTTCAGAAACAACTAATTTCCATCAAATATAAACAGAAAGTTAGTTCAGGTATGCATGAAGCTGCTGAATGAATTACCGTGTTTTTTTTTATCGATTAAAATCCAAACAATAATTAGTTTAAATATTCTTATCAACTTTTTTCCACGAACAAGTCATTCTATTTGCGGTACACAAGAGGAGAAAACGCGATCCACAAATTCAGGACTAACAAATTCGCGATAAAGTGCCGGTTTGCTCAATTTGTAACCCTTGCTTACTGCGAATAAGAAAACTCCACATGAAGTGTCAGAGTTCGCGAAGTTCGGGATTCGTAGTGAACTCATATGAATAGCCCTTTAGACACTATACTTAACCTCAATACCTTTTCCTCTTAACCTACTTAAACATATAAAACATTAAACCTAACCAAATTATTAAATGTAAATGCCGTATGGGTTGAGTTAACCGGCACTATGTTTTTATTGAACAGTGGACATTTATTTGCAAAACAAAAACTCTGCGAGTAGTGGAGTTTCCCCACAGTCCACGACGAAGGTATACCGAAATAAATGTTCTGAACATTGCATGCGATTTTATTCTCTAGAGTCCAGAATATGTGCAGTTTTCTGAAATTTATGTTTGATTACTCTTAGGGACTATTTTTTTTTTAAGAATCTCAATCAACATCAACAACGTTTACAAAATTCTTTTTTCAGTTTGGCAAATGTAATGACAATTTGAGAGTAAACATTTAAGTTCATTGGACATAGTAAGTATGCCTATGCATTATGAACTTAATAATTTGTTTATGGACTCATCAACAAATCTCATTTTAGAGTAAATAAACGTTATCATGTTTATTGTGCGAAGTTTCTTATCAAAAAAATCATGTCTGATATCTCGTCTAAGTACAAGCAGCACAGTATTAAGTACAAATTCCCAATTCAAGCAGAATAAACGAAGTATCTCAGTTTTAAACAGTGCAGTTAGCAGCAAAATATCTAAGCCGGCATCGGTATATTCTTTGAACAACGGACGGAGGTGAATTATATTAGAGTATTTAACAAGCATTTTATATCCACGAGTGTTTTAAAAACCCACTTCATGTGTTCACAACTAATTTTTTTTTGTAATTGGATAAAGAAAGAAAAATAAATGAGCTCGTTTTCTTTACTATATTATTTCCTGTTTACTATGTGTATACGTATGCAGTATGCACATATATGTGTATTGATTCATATCAACTTATGATCACCATTTTTCAACCGCCACATTATTTGTCTGCTTTGGGTTATTGAAATCATTCAACTTTGTTGTTTAATTCTTTCTATTTCTATTTTTTAGAAAAATGTCTTCAAGCAACGCTTCGCATTTTGTTTTGCCTAACACGCAACCGATTGCTGATCTAGATTGTAAAACCGCATTCGAGAATCTGACTGATAAGGAGAAACTCTACGCTCATTATTTTAGCAAAGCCTCCTGGAATGGAGGCCTTATCTCATTGGTGCAATCCAGTCCAGAAGGTCCATTGATTTTCAGTCTCCTTCATCGTATTTTTCTGGGCCAGTCGTTAGAAGCGTTAAAGACAAAAGCCTTAGGGAATGGTGTCACTCAAGATGAATTTACGGTACGTTTGACAGTTGAATTGACAGCTGACCATTTGTAATGAACATCTCTATATTTAAGGCATTTCTGGTGTACGCATCCGGAGTATTTGCAAATACTGGAAACTACAAGGGAATGGGGGATAGTAAAATTATTCCAAATTTGGAGCAATCAAAATTCGAAAAGATTGTTAAGCTCTCTAGTGCGTACGAAAACGATAAGAAAGTGTCGGGCATCTTGGAGAAAATTTCCGGACTCGTTTATGAGTTGAAACCACGCAATGAAGTGCTAGGCCTTGCACCGACAGGTATCACAACCTACTGGTCGGACAACTGTACCAAGGAAGATGCTGATTTGGTTTCAAGTTGGCTAACAGACAAACGAATTGAACCGTATATGTGCCGAACTTTCAAGGTTGTTGAAAATGGCAAAACCATCTACGACATCAAATTGGGATCAGTTAAGTCTGGGGATAAAGATGGCATCACCCTCCCGTTAGAATCGTATAAGGGCTGCAACTTCCGCGTAACACGCGGCGATTATTCCAAACTTCTGGCGTTGGTGAACTTGAATTTGCAAAATGCTATCGCGCATGCCGCTAATGAAAACGAAGTTAAAATGATTCAAAACTACATTCAGAGCTTCGAGGAAGGCAGCTTGGCACTTCATAAGGACGGATCCAGATGGTGGATCAAGGATAAGGGACCAGTTATCGAGACATACATTGGTTTCATTGAAACCTATCGGGATCCAGCTGGATCAAGGGCAGAATTTGAAGGTTTCGTGGCTATGGTGAACAAAGAAAGCTCTGCGAAGTTCGCAGAGCTAGTGGATCGAGCTGAAAAACTCATCGAGTATTTACCATGGGGTATTGACTACGAGAAGGACTCGTATCTGAAGCCAGACTTCACATCTTTAGATGTTCTCACATTCGCCGGAAGCGGAGTGCCGGCTGGTATCAATATTCCCAACTGTGAGTAGCTATTTCAAATCTTAAACCCAAGCCACCCGTTTCATGGTTTCCATTTCTCTTTTACTAAGACGATGAAATCCGTCAGGACGAAGGTTTTAAAAACGTCTCACTGGGTAACGTGCTGTCGAACATTAATCGCAAGGAAGCCATACCGTTCCTTACGGATGAAGATCAAGTCCTGCTAAAGGAGTACAAAGTAAAATCATTCGAGGTAAGTGCTTTGTGGAATTCCACCTGACCAACCCAATTAACTGTGTGTGCTTTTAGGTTCAAGTAGGTCTCCATGAACTGCTCGGTCACGGCAGCGGTAAACTGTTCCGAATCGATGAGAATGGAAAGTTTAATTTCGACGTAGAAAACACGAAGAATCCACTTACTGATAAGCCCATCACATCGTGGTACACTCCAGGAGAGACTTATGACTCGAAATTCGGTCCATTGGGCTCGGCCTATGAGGAATGTCGAGCTGAAGCCGTCGGCCTTTATCTCTCATTGCAGAGAGACATTCTTGAGATATTTGGTCACAAGGATCCCAAGGAGCAAGAAGTCATAATCTATGTAAATTGGCTAAGTCTCATTTGGAATGGAATGGGTGTTGCGTTAGAAATGTACAACCCACAGTCGAAAACATGGATGCAAGCGCACAGCAGGGCACGGTTCGTAATAATGAGAGTCTTACTCGAAGCCGGCGAAGGGTTGGTGACAATCGAAGAAACCGAAACTGGAAAGAATCTCCGTTTGACCGTCGACCGCACTAAGATCGAGACTGTTGGCAAAAGAGCTATAGAAGAGTTCTTAATGAAACTGCAGGTGTACAAGTCGACAGCTGATATTGCTGCAGCCTCGAAAATGTTCGAACACTATTCCGAAGTTAGCACTGGCGGCAAATATCCATGGGCTAGTTGGCGTGATATTGTCCTCTTGCACAAGAAGCCACGCATCATCTTTGTTCAAGCGAATACTGAAGTCAATAATGGTAAAGTGAAATTGGTGACATATGAACCAACGCACGAGGGATACATTCAGTCGTGGGTGGATCGCTTCCCCAGCACAGAAGTGGATGATATTTTGGAAGAAATCAGTGAAGACAATCGCAAGTACTTCCCTCTGGCATTCCCCTAAATGATTAAGTGAAACTGTCTGGATTATTTTTTGTATTATAAAATGACAGCAGGAAATAAATAAAGTATGCGAGAAAAAACGTTTGTGTTTCAAATCAGGTTTGAATGACGGGTGTGGGAATTCAACAAAGTTTTGAATTTTTCTACGTCCCTTTAACGACAAAAAGGGTGTCAGCTGTGCATGAAGATTGACGATGGGTAAAAGAACAAGACACCCTATTAGTTTCCTAGGATATAAGAAGTACTGGAAGGTTGGTATTTTATAACAGTAAGTGAATTAGAATTCTTATCTAGCATGAAGATGAGAGAAATTATGCGTAGTGTGCGATGTGACAAGCGTGGCAACATCAATGCACTGGCCGATGTAGCAGAGGAAGCTTCAAGTAGGTGCGACAGCAGAACCGCTCACAGCAAAAATGAAGAATTAAAGAGACAGCCGACTTCACAGGAAGGTTGCCCCTTAGTCCAACGACGAATTTTAGTGCCTTTTTGACAGTGTTTCATGAATTTTTGACGGTTATTCACAAAATAACGTGAATTCCGTTCGCTGGTTGTAAATTTAGGTTTCTTAAACGATATAAAAAAAACGGTTGTCAAAAATGTTAAAGGGCAACGCAGGTAGAAGTCTGCGATGTAGGTAATACTTCATTTCTGGTTTACAGGATCACTAAACTACTGGTTGGTGGTTGCAGTTAATATCACTCTGTGAAATGTTTGGACGGTACCGTGCTTAGATCGAATGAGGATCAGCTCAAAAGGTGGAAGGAACCGTGTATTTGCCAGCAATTGTCCGATGTAAGAGCCCGAATTCGAACCACCTCCGCCAGTACAGACGAAATAACCGCCGCCATCAAAGGGATGAAGGGCAAAAAGGCGGTAGGTCTTGACGCGATTCCCGGGAACTACCAAGAGCAGAGCCAATCATTTCTGTAGAGCTACTAGTTCCACTTATAGAAAAACCTGGGAAGCTAATCGGAGTGATTGTGAATAAAATACCCTCCTAACTTTTTCTCTTTTTGATTTCCTAATACGCATGAAATACCTGCTGAGTGGAAGAAGGCGAATGATCGTTAAGCTTCCTAAAATGGAGATTTAATACTGTGCGAAAAATGGAGGTGTTTTTTCGTGTAGATAATACCAAAAATAATTCTTTTGCGACATCAGGAGTACGCGAACGATATTTGCTTTACAAGGGTGGAGAGCTAGGTACACATAGTCGGGCTGAATATAAACACACAGAAAAAATAACCACCCTTGGACCGAACACATCGGTGAATTTCTAATACTTCGGCAGCACTGTTTCAACCGATGGGGAAACTGAACTTGATACAACTAAGAGTCGCTAATGGAATATTTGCATTCGGATGTTATCCATAAGGTGGAACTGTTTCGCGACAACGTTTTATGCCGACTCGTTTATGGATGCAGCAAGTTACAAACATTCGTCCATAGATGCCTTCGTAACATATTGCTAATTTTCTGACACGATCGTGCATCTAATGAACATCTTTACGGAGGAACGTGCCAGGAACCTATAGACATCACTATGCACCAGCGAAAGTGACTGTGGATTGGTCACCCACTACGAAACGGTGAAAGATGTATAGCTAAACAAACCATGCAATGAAATCCCTTAACGAAGAATGGCAGAAGACCTGGCGGCCAATAGAAAACCTGACGCAGAAGAGTGGCGAGTGAAGCGCGGCAGTTGGTAAAAAATTGTGGAGAGTGCCAGAAATAGAACCCGATGTAGCCGCGTAGCTATAGTTCTACTACGAACTAAAGAAAGAAAGGATTTGGAAAAGAATTAAAAATCTAACCTGTGACATAAATGACTGTTAGGTGTCACAAAAATGAATTTACGTCATAACGGTGAAAAAAAAACCCAATATTTATGTTTAATAAGTTTTTTTTACTAATCAATTTGTGTTACACTATATACAACACCGCCTGAAATAAAACGTGTTTTAAGTAAGAACATTTCAAAGCTGTATGAATTATTGTTCATATATGTATAAAACTTAAAAGCCCACAGCTTTGGTATTCATGTAATGTTTGTCTTGTGAGCATATACGAAATAATTTACAAATCTATTATCCCTCAATTCAGCAGCTAATTATTATACTAAAATATGGTATGCTGACATAATTTCTTTGCATCATAGAATTTGTCCGATCACGAAGTTTGAAAGATTTCTGTCTCAATGTAGCTCAACGCGTCGAGGATAACACCGTATGCACTATTATAGTTAACGTCCTCATTGATCATTGAATTATCTTCAAGAGGTAGTACTTCAAATTGCTTTTTATGATCAGTTAGGCTAAATTTAAAGAATGAACGAGAATCCAAGTCAGCCAGTATTCTTGTCATTTCTCGTATTTGTGTATCCTGCTTTTCTATTCGAAATGCAAGCTCAGAAAGGGTTAGAGCCAATTCTAATTGTTCTTGCTTGGCAGCCTCTTCTTTTTTCGCTTCTTTTTTTGAAGATCTAAAATGAAAGACAAATCGGTAAATCAAAAGCGATTGAAAAAGATGCATTTTAAAGTTACCTTACGTATTCAAAGATCAACATACCAGCGCCGATGGCGAAGATAATGAATTCCCCCAATAAATTGGCACCCAGCTCAATCGCCATCGGCTCAGTCAGTTTGGGAATATTAACTGGACTACCCAAATTCATGATCCACATTTTATATTTCACTTCCATCCAGTTGTACACTAAACGAAAAATAGAAACATGTTAACTAAGATCGCTGCCAAATCGTAACTCCTTTTGAAAGTGGTTCAGTATAGTCAAAGATTTCATTGCATTATAATGTTTGTCCAATGAACATGCATCAGTTAGTCATCAACGAACAAATTTGATTTGAGGAGAAAAACTGACTTTTAATATTACCATCGATATCCATTAGCACCAAAAAAACTAAATCTTAAATCATGGAGCGAACAATCACTAATCAATATACCTATAAACGTTTGAATGTAAGAATATATTCCCATCATCTACTAAAAATAGAGATAGTTTAAGGTCGGCATCAAAGCATTGAAGTGAAGGTTTCGTTTTTAGAGCAGCAACCTTCCATTCATAAAAATGTTTCAGTATAAAGGTACTACAACAATCATCAGAACATGACAATTACCGTGATTTGTTTATACTTTCTATTCAATCAACTACAGAAATTATGCAATTCGTAAAATAATGGTGCTATCGGATATCAGCTGGTCAAGATATTTTAACCTTCTTTGGATGCTTACAATGAGCCGGTGGCATGCAGATGTACTTTCGAAAGAATGGACTGCCTTTAGCATTTGTCTTAATTACATTGGCAATCGGTTTGCTGACTTGTTTTATTGCAAGAACTCCAAGTTTTGCTATTGGAAATGCCCCAACCACCATCGTGTTGAAGTAATTTTTCGGCCGCCGTCACAGCTATCTTATGAGTGTTTTTGTTAAATTTTTAACTTCTTACGTTTTGCACAAAAAATGACACACAGAATGTCAAGTTAAGCAAAGAAAAAATGAGATGGTGCATTTGACATATAAACTTTGGTACATACATGGTGTGCAGTACACTTCTGAAGGAAGTTTTGCTTTTTCGAAGACTATACTTACAAACATTTTCTACGTGCATTGTTTATAAATGTGTAATGGATGGAGAATTTAGATTGTAAATAGCGAAACAGACTTAACAATTTGTCAATACAATTTACTTGACGAAAATTTGGTAATTTGGTGCACATAAAATGCTTGACCGACTTCAGTTTTGAGAGAATCTTCGAAGCGTTCGCGTTCTGCTTTCGCTTGAAATACAGGAAAGTGAAGAAAAGCTAGTTTGGGTGAAACGTTAGACACATAATTGTTTTTTATTTGTTAATTTTACTAAGAGAATTAAATGAAAATTCACCCGAAGATTTTAACCACTATTTGGGAATGGATGCACAGACGTAGGAAGAGCTATTGAGGAAAATAAGCCGATACAGCAAATTCCCGTTTTTCCCTATCCACAAAAAAGGAGACCTTCTGTATTGCGCCAACTATTGAGACATCAGTCATCTGAACATAACGTATCCGTGCAAGATACATTCTGCCGTTTTGTTTGAATGCCTAAAGTTGTTCCACAACAACTTGGTCTGTGCATACCAGCGTGGCCTTAGGCCAGGAAAATTCAACGTCGATCAAATATTAAAAAAATCAAAAATTAAAAAACCTTTTCATCGGCTTTAAGTCCGCGTATGTCGTCTAAAGAAACGAGTTTTGGGATCCTTAGAAAACTCATCCGTTTGTGATGTGAAGATGGGCTTTGTCAAAAGCGGATAAAGTTGCTCTTGGCTGCTTTGGGAGAAAACCTCCGCATAGATGGTGAGTTGCGGAGTGGATATAACAACGAACTTAACAAACAGCTCAGCGACATAAACTTAGCGAAAAGAGTGGAGATTCAACGATTGGTTATCCGGCCCTGAAAGTCTTCGAATCCACCCCAAGAGACGGTGCAGTAGATCAAGACCGCGACTCAAGTGGTGCACGCAATTGTAAAGGGACCTCAACCAACTATGCGTGGGAAACTGGAGGTACCTTCCTAAGATCGGAAGCCCAGGTCCACCCCGGACTGTAGAGCCACCTCAAGGAAGTAAGTAACATTTAACGAAACTACACTTGTAAGAGATGCTATTCTACTGCATGTACATTTATCAGCATCTCTAATATTTTTGAAAACAGGGAGAATCCTTTACAAACATTTTATTTTCCAAAGCTCTGAAAATTCCATATAATTAAGTCAACATTATTTCTTCATATTTGATGTCATAATTTATTTCGCCGATGTGCAATAAAATCTTAATCAGAATGGAAAATTTACTGAAGTTGATCAACACATATTCAAACCAGCAGTTCAGCAGCAAGTCAATCAAGCAAGCCGAAAGTCAAAATATTTTGTCAACCGAACCACAAGTCTGTCAATTTGTAGACACGGTTGTGACTAAAAATCTCTGTTGAGTCTGACCGTCGCTAATGAATGTGATGTTGCATTGTGTTATGAGGTGCAGAATAAATTGCAACTCAAGTTTAAGCAGGCCTTCTATTTACGTATAATAGGAAATAACTACAGCGTAAGGCCTCTTGGTGCTCTGCTGTATTGTAGCTATCCAATAAATAAATAAATAAGGAAATGATTACTCACTATCAAAAAAAATAATTTAAACCACATCTGCTCATGAAATGATGCATTTTTAGTTCTAAGGAAATTACGTGTTTGTGGAAGTACCCATTTGCAGAACAATATATATAATTATTATCCCAACTTGATCACAACAGACCCTTAAGAAATCATGTGTCCGTCAGTAGATGGCTCTGTTTCTATCATCTGTCATTCATGTAAACATACAATTTTGGCGGTAAATTCGCGGTGTTCAAATTGTCATTGCATTCTTTCAAAAATAACAAACTGTTTGCGTGCAAGTACGGAAGTTTTGCAAATAAAAGCAGTCTTGTAGCAAACAAAATAATAGCAAAAAAATGCACCAGGAAATAGCTGAACAATTTGAGGATCTTGGTTGCACTCCAAGTGCAGAAGTTCTCGATAAATGTAAGACCTGATTTTTTTTTTACTTAATTCAATTTCTCATGCTGTTCTATCTAATAAGGTGTGGAAATATGCTATACCTACAACATCACCGATGCAGTAGAATTTGTTGCACAATGGGTGGCCTACAGTTGTTCAAATTTGAGTGGAGCTGATCCTACCATACAATATCTGCTCGATATGGAGCGAAAGGAGTTCATACAAAAGAGGGAAAAGGAGCAGGCGCAAAACAAGAAGAAGAAGATTGATATAGAAATGTATAACACACCATCTAGACACACATCAACAATTGCAGAGGATGATGATTGCATTATGGATTCATATATGTGCAAAACTCCAAAGGTTAGTAAGATCACTTTAGTAACGAATATGCGTGCACGATCGCTCTGCTGTGTCGCTGTGTGAGATACTGGCGTATTTACGTGGGAGAAAATGTTTGCCATTCGCGCAGGTGCAAGTAGTTTGAGTGGAAGATACGTTATGGCTTGGATTGAGGATATTTTATCGTGTTCACTAACTTTTATGGATATTAGGCGTGAAAGGAAGAAGCTCTCAATATCAAAGATGACTGAATTAATTTAATCAATCGGCGTTAGTACATTTTACAAACACTCTAGCATTGTGTGGTCAAAAATAAGTAAGCAAGATGAATCGCTAAGACTGAAATTTCTCCCGCAATTTTCACTCAGGGACTAAAATGGAGTTCCCTCTTAAATCTGTGAATTGAAGATAAGATCATTGATTTGACGTTTGATGCAATAACAATTTTCTTGTTGTTCCATGCTCATGCCATGTTCCTGACGATTTTCCTTATCGGCAACTGCGAAACCCTTATCGAAATCTATAGAATATCCCCCTATTATTCTACTTATAGTTTTAATCTTATGGGTGGCGCTACAGTCCGAGTCTAGAGTCTAGCTTCTCAGCAACCACTCGAGTTGTGCTTGCTATTGTTCTCTCACGAGCGGAGGGACCTACAGTTCTAAGCCGACTCCGAAAGGCCAAGATTGAGAATAAGAAAGGCGTAGAGAAGAAATTTCTAGCCAATTATTACTTTTTGAGCATTGTCAGTGACCACGAAGAGGTGGACCGTGGCTGTCGGCTGAGAATGGAACCCAGGCAGCGAGGTTAAGTTGCGTTAGGGTCGACGCACATACCGCATACTCAAAACGCCATGGCCACCCACATATTATCCCCCCTTTGACATCGAATTTTGAACAAATGCTTTTTGAGTGCGTGTACTCTCAACAAAAAAGGAACTCCTGTTTAAAATCGCATGCCTTTATGATAAACGCTTCAGGATGTGTGTTTTTCAGTGGCAGAGGTATTTTAAAGGTATGACAGCTTTAATCTTATTTCCAGAAATGAAGTATTACAGAGATGCCCGACTTCTAACTCTCTTTCCCCTTAAGATTTTTGACACCTGTGAAGTGGGCTGTCTCTGTAATATTTCATTTCTGCTTATTTCTAATTAAATGCCATGTTTCATATACTTATGTATAGTGGATTTCGCTTTATTGTGAACTTCGGGTTAAACTTGTTTGTCCAAATTAGGCGGCTATCCCAATAATACGAATCGAAGAAAGAACTAAGAGAAAGGCGAAATCTTTCGTTATGTTTTCATTTGTCCCAGTTAAGAGGCTGTCCGTAAACGACTGTATACTGTATTAGAGTTAATTGTTAAATTAATGTGGAACTGTGCTGAACTACTAGTTCTCCATTACAGCAGCAAACGATCGTAGTTATAGGTATCTAATAATCAGACCCCTGCACAAATTTATTTATACTCTTCGTTCTCTATTCACTGAATGTTTGAAGTATCCCATATTTCAACCACCGACCTAAAGGTACTTTTCCACACATACATGTATATAATATGTAAATACTCTCGTGTTTTCCACTTTTAACCCTTAAGCCAAGCCAAGCAGCTAGTAGTATCATATGCATCTTTGCGAATGGGTAACAAAAGCTTACCACTGATAAAACAAAGAATGAAGATAATAAGAAGCAATGCAAAAACCAAAAAGAAAAGAAAGACAAATTAAATAACCATTGTCTGATCTTCTGAATAAGGCGCTATTATATACTTGTATATAAATCTAACATTGTGCCGAGTTGAACTACCACCTGGAGACTAAAAGGATGCTGCATTTTGTAATACACTGATGTCTGCTGTGTGTATGCATAGTCTTCTCTCTCAATAAAGTAGGACTCCTCCACGTCTTTGTTTTCATGTCAGCCCATGATCGGGCTTTGATGCTCTGCAGTAAAAGAAGTCAAAAACTTCGAATGCAGTTGGTTAACTATTAAAGTAGTGTTGCCTTGTCAACTAGTTAGAATGTAGTATTAATAGTTGGAACCGTTTTTTAATGAAATCTGTGTCAAATGTCAGCTGAACGTCATCATTACTATAACAGTCGCCTACCTCTAAGACGAATTTTTACGATGTATCAAAATTAGTTCGAGTTAGAGGAGGGGGACTGTACATAAATTACAGTACTCCTCGGATAATAGCACAGGCGCATGTGCATAAAATTGTGTTGCTTATAAGCGGATTTTCAATTAAGTTCCTATTAAGGGGGGACCTTAGGCAGGCTTAGGATGGCTTTAGAAAATCTTAGCTGAATATAATTTGTTTCTATTAAAGGGGTGCCAGGTTCGAATCCCCAATCTACCAACTTTCATAATTCACGGCTTCCACCTTTTTCGAGTCACCGACAATGCTCAAAGAGTATTCCTGTCTAGAAAAAGCTTCTAAACTTTTGCCGTTCGGAGTCGGCATAAACCTATAGGACCCTACCACTCGTGAAAGAACAATAGCACGCACAACACGAGTGGTTGCTGAAAAATTAGGCCCAGGTCCGTCTCGGACTCTCGCGCCACTAATATTATTATTAAAGGGGTTGTTTTATCTGGGAAGTGCTGTAATCATAATCTACTACAATTTTTATAATAAACATGTACTTAATAAAAAAAGGGTCTGAAATCATAAATGGTATTTAAATTTTTCAAAAGCCCAAAGTGCACATAACTTGCCTTGCAAAAAGAAAAATCTAGTGCTAAAATGAAATTACTCAGCAACACTAACTAAACGACATCAAAATCCATCTCTTGCTCATTAGACAAGCACAGATAGTATGTGCTTTCGTCTTTAACCGTCGTTATGATCACGTCGTCGTCGCACAGTACTCATGTGAATGTATTAGTTACTTATATGCTAACTAATGTATGTTTTAGTAAATAGAAAGGAATAAAAGCAGCAAATAAATAAATATTAACCACGATTCTCTTTCTCTCGCCTGATTTTACAAATTCGCCACATATTCACTCAATGCTTTATTCCATCCTCTTTACGATTCCGTCATGGGACTAAGCGATGGTGCAAAGCAAGGTAGAAACAAAAAAAATAAATAAATCGAAGAAAAGAAAGAAAAGTAAAATACTTTGCGGTTTTTCTTCATCTTGACTTTCTGATTCTTTGATTATTGTTGTTACATTAAATATTGTATGCATGTTTATGCAATTACGATTTCTTCTTTACATAATTTGTAGCCATTCCGCAATTTGATTAGAAATATTGCCAATTTTCTTTGGGATTTGTATGTATACATTTCTTTATGAATTTACCTAGCTTGTGTCTGCTGATATGTTCTGAAAACATTAACTAGATCCTAATTAACGGATGATAGTATTTGCTTTTTGTTCAGCCATGAAAAGTATGGACCTATTCGGTAACGCAAACTTTGCAAAACAAGAGCAGTAACCGAGTTGAAATGTCAAATGCATGCAATTGCAAGGCATTCTTTCGACGTTTACGAACAAATTATTTGATTTTTGTCTTTAAGAAATAAAAGCGACCACTTCGAATGTAATACTCAATAACACTAAAAGCAGCGGCGTATAACTACAATTCTGCACATTTTTGCAAACTGTTTTCAGGATGACAACTTTTATAACCATTGCTACTCGAGTATGCTTTGAACAAGCATTTGGAATGCTGAAAAAAAAATTTCTCTTCGAGATTTTTTAGTATGTGACTAATTTTCTAATACAACTCATAAACCGAATAAAATAAACTTATACTATCACTCGTCCCACAGAAAAATGTTGACAAAGTTGAGCAAAGTCAAAACCAAACAAGAAACAGCCAAATCCGATGTGCACATATGCATGCACTGCATCTGTAGACAAACAGTTTACCGTTTCAGAAGAAAAAAAAGTCCATTCGCACCCGCAGCTGCCTCAATTTAGTCGTTGTAACCAATGTTTTACATCAAAAAAATGGAAAAATCGATCGTAGTAAGTTTTTTGTCGGTTAAGTGATAAGTTGTAAGCGAGGTGTTATTCAGTAGTCTTATAATGGATCTCAGCCGGTACCTAAGAATTTGGACGTTATAACCGATATGTAGTTTCAACCGATGTCGTTATAAACTGTTTTGACTATACTTACTAGAGTGATGGCATGTTTGTTTATTGAAAACAAATCTTCAAAAAAATATTCTAAACAAAAATAGAGGAGGCCGCCCAAAAAGTAGAAGGAGGCCATTTTTGACTGATTTTTCTAAGATCAGCCGGCCTATCCCGGCTTGGAATAGTGAAAGTATGCATGTAAAAACTCGAGCCGACTACTAAATAATTTACTGGCCGGCGTCTGAAGAAGAGGGCGGCGATTATTCAAAAATTATGTTTTCATTAACCTTTTTATAAATAATTTGTTTTATGTAGTAAATACCCTAAGAATGCCTTGAATTTCATTATTAACACAAGCCAATTAATCGAATATGCTGAATATTATATCCCGGATTTTGTAAAAAGGATTTTATAAAAAGGGTGTCTGAAACATCTAAGCGGGTACATCGGCAATACGATATAAACCTGAGATATGTACTCAATCAATAATGCGGACATCAGGGGTGTTTTGAAACACATAAACAAAATGATAAGAACGTCATTTGGACAATTTTATTTTCATCCTTCTAAATGATTTTGAAATATGTTTTGGCGTTGGTTTTGTAATTATCTATTTGTTACGTGTTACTTCTGCAGTAATTCATATATTTTACTCAAATGTATCTATGCAAGTACGGGTCAAAACTAATGGTGTGTCAACCCGGGTTAAAAAACCGAATTAACCCAGGTTACACCTAAACCGACTCAAACCGAGTAAAATTTATTTCAAACCGAATTGGCAAAACAGATGAATCGAACCGAATACATAAAAAAACTGTAGGCGGTACAACCCGGTGTAAGCATATGATCCCCCAAAACGATTTGCCTCATTTCATACTGGTTCGGGTCGTAGCCACTAAAGCAGGCTGCAGCATTTCGGTAACTTTTGGCGTATTGCGTGCTTTGTATGTACACATAATATTCTTTTTTTTTGTGTGACGTGTCAGAGCAAATAAGTTGCGTTGCGACTTGCGAGTAGAAGAAAATTCGAAGATAGATAAAATAGAAAAGAGAAACATTGAAACAATTTGCACACACACAGCCGGTATTGGCTTGGCTACTCCGAGCGTCTATCGCCTCCATTGCAAACACAATCGTTTTATGATACACATAGAACACCGAAACCAACCCGAAACAAAATAGAATTGGACACTACAACTCGACATGCCCCATACCATAATCCATATTTTTTGCTTTCAGTTCATCATCAAACCGAGTTCGTCAACCCGGGTTATAACTCGGTCTGTTTCTATTATAACCGGGTTAACTCGGTGTGAAAAACTTTCAGCATGGCCCACCACTAGTCAACCCAATGTCCTCTCATCAAGCAGACTTAGTCACTTGGACGCCCCATATCTCTACTACTTGACAGATCTAAGTGATATTAGCCTTAGTCAACTTCGTGTCTTTATTAAAAGCACCAGATGGTTCGCGGATTAGGATCTACCAAATCTTTGGGGTAACACAACGGGCTTACTTTGGCCTAAGTGTAGCTTCCTAGGTAGTCACAGCCACTCTAACTGAACCTAACCTTCTCATCGTGGTTGTCAGTTTGCATGGTACTGGATGGCGCAATTGGTTAAGTGCCTGCCCCTGGTTAGCGGGGTCCACGGTTCGAATCCCAGTGAAAGCAAAAGTTAATACCCCTTTATCTGGTTTTCAAATCTGGTCCAGTCCAGTTGCCGTTGGGATAAAATTAACGGTACTATCATTGAAGTAGTCAATCAGTAGTGGTAGTCTGACTGTGGGTATCACAATGGACCAACATGGTCTAAGTGTATTGAATTCACTAGCAGCCCCGCCTACCTACCTATCTAACCTAACATTCTTTGACTGTAAAAAATGGCTGTTACTTTTGTTTCGAAGGAGCCGTAGCTTTATAGATTTACGAAATCGATACACGAACTCGACACAACGCAAGCAACAAAAGAAAGAAACAAAATTAAACCTTAACATCAGGAAAACTAACAAAAATGAATACTTGCGAGAGTAATGTACAATGAGTCTGGTCCGGGATGGCGCCATATTCACGTTTTTCTGTCGACTCTTTCCTTTTAAAGCCGTTAGACTTTGCAAGCAAAAAAAATTAGAAACAAATACGAGATAAAACAAAAATTTACATTTCCGAATAGCAAAAAGTTCACATTTAAAGAAGGTAGTGCATTTCTCCCGTTCATATTGTCTTGTTATTATCTAGATTCAACTTTCTTCAAGTGTATTTATTTTTTTGTCCATCACTGTAAATGTTACAGTAAGTCTCAGCTTAAGTTTTAATATACCAGAAGCTAGATAGACAAATTGTGTGCCTACATTCTTATGTACATACGCACGATGTCTGTTGTTCCACTAATGTTGTCAGTTGTTCTGTTCTCCGAAGAGAAATACAGGAGAGATCAAAGGAGAGAAACATAAAAATGGTGTAAGAACAATAGAGGGAACCACTACATTATTTTCGAAACTTTGACTTTCCATAAAATTCTCAAATCGAAAAGAAACAAATCCCCAGAAGATGCATGTGACGCATAATTACAATTGATCCATCACATCATTGATTCTCACACGTTAGTACCCTTTGCCATGGCGTCAGGTTAGCGTCACAGGTAACAAAGAACTTTCCTAATCCCCTCTTACCTAATTCTCTGTTAGTTTGAACTCTTTGCCATCATCTTTTACCAACACTCCAAATCAAAAACTCACAGACTTACATGTCCAGATTCAAATGGGAGGCCAAGTTTCTTGATAGGTAGAGTCGATGAAACGGTCTACGACAATGGCGCTGATGATGAGTGTCCGGTTGATGATGCTTGATTTTGCTTTTGGCTGCCGTTGACGACGGCAACGGCCAAGATCATGATGATGACGATGACGATGGCGATGGTGTGGTGGTGGTGTGGAGTTTGAGTTAACAGGTATACAAGAAAGGAAAAAAGAACATGCGAACATAATCATCACGTGTGCTAGTTTGATGAACTTGTAGTGATTTCTTGCTTGTTGTTATGCCTCGTCTTCCTGTTGGTTTTATTTTATTTATTTATTTTCTTTTTATTTAAATTCAGATTGTCCTTTATTTTAATGGTGTGGAAACATTGAATGCGCGCTTGAATAATACTTTGCATCTTTTGTTATCGTTTCAATACACGTTCGCACACTTTCTGGTATATCCTAATGTGTACAGTCGGTTAGAGCGGAGCGGTTGGTCTCAGGGTTCACGTCGAAGCGTTGAGCGGGAGATGTTACGACCCATGGATATGGCCGTTAATTTGAAAGTAGACTATAATATCATTGTTCATTTGGACATGATCATGTAAACAGGTTTTCTTTTAGGGAAAGCAAACAGATCAAGAATACGGCGGCGATGTATGGATGTAATTGAAGATGAATCAGGCGTTCTAGGGGGTTCTGTCTTTTTGGAACATAGAGTCAAAAACAAAACTTCAAATGGCCTGAGTGGCTTTGCAAATGTAATATAGAGAAATGTTTTACCCATGTGAACATGGAATCCACTGATCACGTTTTTTTTTTTCTGGGTTAGGTTAGGTTGGGGTGATTGCCACCACTATAGTTCCTGGTTGAATCCCTTGTGCTTTACACCGGCTCCTGTTTAATTCCAAAGGACTACACTATAAAAGAAAAGAAACGTCGAGACTGCCTAATGGTATCCTAGTGGCCTATTTTGATGAATCCACTCCTGTGCTGATTGACAGCCAATTTGTTTTCCTGACAAACTTAGCTATGTTTTGTATCTTGTAAGTGTGACATTTCCTCTAGTTTACTGAAAAAGTAGTTGCCTAGTATATCATTTCTAGTTTTTGCAAGGGCTGGACAAATGCCGAGGATGTGAAGCGTAGTTTCTTCTTCCTCGTCTCTACAGCTTCTGCAGTAGTCGTTGTGGGGGCTCCCATGCTTCTGGCATGGATACCGAGAACCACTGTCTTCTTCGTTATTTTTTCCTAAATACATCACGACTTCCGAGGTGGGTCTTGAATGCGATTCCATCAGGAAGGCGACCGCATGGCAGACCTAGGATGAGTTTGTTGGACTAAGTGCAAAAACTCGCCTGCTTACGCTTGGGCATACCTCCTGACGAGTTAGAGTCGATGGCGGAGGATCGAATTGCCTGGAGACCTCTCTTGCGTACTTTGGTTCATCATGTGGGTCAGAATGATGGTGTACTACAATGCAAAATATGCTAATTGAAAGTTTGATGTTCAAGTCAGGTGTTATTTCTGTTTATTGCATAGCGCACAGGTACATGTTAACATTCGTTTGTTTTATTTCAATTGATGTTCTATCTGAGCAGAGAGAATTTCTGAAATCAGTCAGCCTCAACTCCAAGACTTCCCTGAATTGCTGCCTAGTTCTCAACGAGATCACTAAGTTAGGTTACGTTGTACTGGGCCTTGGATTCCCGGTCGGTTAGAGAGCACCAGTGTCGTTTGTTTTAAGGAGATTTTTAGTTTGGAAGGCATAATTCGTCACACAAGTAGCGAGAAAACGAAGGTCAGACTATGCAGAGATCCGCAATGCGTAGCTAAGCTTGATTAGGCTGGAGGGTTCCCAGGTCATTACAGCTCACAGTTCGAGACTGAGCTATTGTTTCGAGTGGGCCCCAGACAAGATGATTATCAGCGCCGTCCGTTTGACACCTAGATCAGCCCTTCGGATGGGAATAGGAGAGGGAGGCAATAATATGGTAATTGGGGATGGAATTTATAGCAGAAACTTAGCTTCATGTCTGCTCATAGGACCAATTTCCTAAGAGTCATTGATCTTTACTAAGTCTTCGCATCGCCGCAAGATGTACATCCTGCGAAGGCGGGCACTGACATTTTAGAGAATTGCGAAGCTGAAGACTTTGAAGAAAGAGTAATATAATAATAACTCCGTACTCCGATCTCCGGATGGTGATCTGCCATCAATGCCAATCGCTACAACAACTCTCGCCTTCGCTCGACCATATCTGATCGCTTAGCCTGATAAGATTGAGTAAGGCGAATCTCGAGCATCGGTCTACGATCGACACACACAACCTACTCATCGATTTCAAGGCCTCATATGACAGCGTGCATAGAGACGAGCTATACATCGACATGTCTAGTTTTGACATTCCTGCCAAATTCGTCAGACTGAGCAGGATGACGATGGGGAACTCCCGCTGCTCCATCAAGGTCGAAAACGAACTCACAGAGACCTTCTATGTCACAAAAAAGGATTTAGACAAGGCCACGCGCTGTCATGTGACTTTAGTAATATCATCTTTGAGAAGAACTTGCAAAACTCACTCGCCAACACAAGAGGTATGTTCAATTGCTGTACATACGCGGACAACATTTTAAAGCTTGCTTACGTTTGTCCAACCAAGCCATTTCCTATGAACACATGTATAATACAAGGGTAAATATATATTTACTTTGAACATTCGTTCGATTCGATTATTTTATTAGAAAGAACTAAAGAAAATACGTATTCAGTTAAACAGCTGTTGTACTTTCAAACCCTCAATTCATGATCAAATAAATGTAACCCGCAAATCGATTGTCAATGTTGTCACAGTGATCGTGCTCCACGTTCCACGTTGCAGTGTGTTTATCATTATATTTGTAACCGGTGCGTAGTCATGCGGGTGGTAGTCATGTTGACCATTAAATGCGATGGGCGATGTAAAGGGTTTATTTTTTGTTTAGCCAATTGGCGTTGTTCTGCTTCTGACTGCCCTCAAAGGAATTAATTGAAACGTTTATGCCTGTCACCATGGAAATGGAGAAAACATGCACTTTGAGTGATGCAAATGCTCTTTAAATATTGAGTAAACCCGGCATGCGGGTTTATTTGTAATATAAATTAGTGAGTAATATTTTAGGTGTGATAATAATTGAAAATACGAAAGTAGGTAAATGTCTCCAAAAATGTCATACAATTCTGTAGTTTGCATACAGAAATGTGTGTGAAAAGTGTGTCCACACTGTGGCCATCTAGTGTGTTCTTGCTAATTTAAAAGTTATTTTGACAATGGCAGCTGTTTCCCGATCGAAATCTTGTCAGAAATTCAGAATCATACCTCCGCGGAACTAAATGAGCCGCTTTACGCTTGAACAACGTTGGGAACAATTAAAAACATATTTCCAAAGTGAGAGCTTGTACAGCGTTGCCGGAAAAATGTTTTCAAAGTGCCACCACAGCTATTAAAAAGTGTCATTTTAATTCCCAGGGTGCTCCAAACAAGAAATATGATCTTGTGGCGACGCACGCGTTTTTTAAATCATATTCGAAACGACCGTGGGTAATTTACATGTTCTCTCAGATTTGCGTAAGTGCTCACATATGTCGCACAAATTGGCATCAACGGAAGATGACAATGGGCTTGGGAAGGACTATGCTAAGGCTTATACCACAAAATCCACTTGACTATGAGGACCAGAAACGGCGAAACAACGCCATGAGTTTTACTTCATGTACCATTTGAATTCATGGAAGTGAACAATGCCTCTAAATCGGTAAAGTGCAAAGTCAATCTATCACGTTTTGCTAGATGACTCGTTAGCATTTTAGTCTTCAACCATTCATACGATTTGGGCTTAATGCACAACCTCCACGCTCCCATAAGGAGGATCGCTTTGTCAAGCTGAAACCGACTCTTAGTTTAAGGGGTTTTCGACCTTCCGTGGTGTTGAATATCGTATCTGGCAAAACGAGTGGTATGCCAGATCCCTTAAGGAATAATGTGGCAATAATCCATTAGAAGACGGGGCCTTAAGTGAACATATTTTCTTCTACTGGTTTTTTGTAATTCAAAATTAAGCCGTGTAGTAGGGACGTATCTTAACCACCGTCTCAGGATCAAGGGAACACAACTCTACAGAAGATTGCTTGGATTCTAGGAAGTTAACTAGAGTTAATGGAAGAACACAAATTCATTAAAACATCGATGTAAGCTTAATCGCTGCATCGATTAATAACGAATACACGTTGATGTTAATATGTTCAATTTTCAGATGTTCACCAGTGTGCCACATTCAATCTTATAGTGCCACGACGCCACGATTGTGCCACATCGGTAATGTTGGCTGTGTAGCAAAATCAGCGCGTTTTTTGAAAAGAAGTTTTATCCGAAATGAAGCACCCACAGCGAATTCTGTAAGCAATTGTGAGCAAAAATATTATGAAACTAGTGGTAGCAATCATGACCACAAAGTGGTTGCTGTGGCCGAGCATCATTGTGTCATTTTTCTTCGAAAATGAGGTTAGAACAAGCTTTCGGTCAACGGTCGGCGTAACAGAGCCATGTTAACTGACTTTTTTTTTGCACAAATTGAATACATGGATTTGGACATGCAGGATGACGTGCCATGTCACACAGCCCATGCCACAGTCGATCTTTTGTGCACCAAAGCGTTTATCGGATGTCATTGCTATGAGAGATTTTGTTGATTTTATTGCATTTAAAAAAAAGTAACATCTAGCCCGCCCTATGTATCAACGATAAGGGAGATTGTAAAATCGGTCCCCTTTCCCTTACAAATCGGCTTCGTGGCACACAGAAAACGCATCTAGTCCTCTTCACTAGGAAATACAAAATCCCTGACTTCGATCCTCCCTCAATATGTTGGACAGTTTAAAGCTTACTGACAGCGCAGAGTTCTCGGACACGGAGCTAAGTTGGAAGTTCAATATTCAGGGGCGTTTCAAAAATTTCTCCGCGGCCATTGGGTGCAAATGGGGACTACAACCGCGAAAGCAGCACTGACAATTAGTAATCAGACCCATACTATATGATGTCGCTATTTGGTGGACCACGCTCGAAAAGAACATTAAACTCAAACCTCTTGAGAGAGAGCGGATGACATGTGTACGTATCTGCTCTGAATACACTCACCCACCGATAGACCTAGTCAGTATTAGAGAGCAGCTCATAAGGCGATCAAGCTGAGATCGCTGCATATGTGGAAAGAAGTTCGGTCTGGACACTTGATCCTCCCTCAGGATACCGGAACTCCTCTTCGAGAAAAACTTCTCAATTAGCATCCGTCCAGGTCTTATTGGGAGTTTGAACACCATACGTTGGATGGTTCACTGCAAATCTTTATGGATGGATCGAAGATGAATGCTATTCACAGGATCTAAAGATCCAGTCATATTTTTGAAACACCCTAAAGTCTCTTAGGCAGAAAGTACATCGACGAAAGAAAGCTCGTCCTGTCTAAAAAAAATTAAATCAAAGAACAAATCACTGACAAATTTTTACTGTCTTAGTCACTTTATGTGAGATTTAAGTGACTAATTAAATACAAATTTGTCATAGTGACATGTGACAGACTAAGAGAAAAAGGGTGAATGTAATATGTTCAATCTCTGAACTCACTCACCTTCAACTCCATGACTTCACTTAATTCCGGCATATCTCTCAAAGAGATGAGCAAATATTTTAACATCCAAGTTATGTTACTGTCGGGCTCGGGACACTAAAATTTCAGAGTATTGTGAAGCGGGCGACTTCGCTAGAAAGAGTACTAGCTCCATATTCTTTCCGGATGGCGATCTGCCATCGATGCATCTACTGAAGCTCGAAATACTTCCGCAAATAAATCGAAGCTTGTCAACTGACACAGGTTGCTTATTACCAGACAGCTCTGGCCTTCGCTCGACACTAACCGATTGCTTTGCCTAATAAGATTGATTAGTCCGTTTCTAATAACTCTCATTGACGTTATATGGCACTGCGCCTATGGAAGTAGGCCTTCCTGACAACGACTTCTGCAGAAGCCGCAGAGAGGAGGAGTAGGAAGAAACTATTGTACCCTCTCTTTACAATTGCAGTGCTTTCTTATCCCATAGAAAAATACGCTGGGAGCCAACTTCTACAACAACCTGGCTGAACCAAGTAGCATAAGAGTCAGACATCTCCTTCGCTTCACTTAAGCACTAACTGGTTTGCGGAATAAGCATTTATAGATCCGCGTGGTGGCACAATGGGCCTATGCTGTCTCTCCTCGCAGCAGTCAGCCACTTTAACCTAACCTAACCCACACTTTTGACAATGCGATGGTTTTTCGAGCTGAAATGAATTTAAACAAACAAAACAGACGTTAAAACGACCGACTGAATTTGTAAATGTATTCAACTCATAGCTTCGTTCGGAGCTTTGTTTCATGGACTTGTTGACCTCAACGAGCACTAACAGAACCCTTCTCTAAGACATACACACAGGTACACAGGTGTATTCACAAAAGGGATGCAGTAAAAGTTCCTAGACATATTTTGTATGGATGTATCCGTTCTAATCGACTACACCGATAGGAGATTGTGTTCCAGCACTCAAAACAGGTATGCTGTACTGTAAAACGTACTACATACCATTGTACATACCACGAATGCTGATAAAATGTTAAATAAGGATATAAGAATATATTCTCTGCATTTTCTATTCGGATCGTTTAAAAATCAACTGTGACATGGATCTGCACATACATCCACCCCCAATTTAATTTCTTGCCGATCATGTCAATCATTTATCATTTTGCTGAAACCTTAGCGGTTTCGTCATTACACAGAGTAGGTACGAGAGAAGCAACAGACACGACAATCGTGAGATTCAAGCCGTTCGTTAGAGCACAGTGAGTGGGGCAGAGGATGGCAGTCATCACAGGCCACAGCCACAGCCACTCGTCTTCGCGCAGCTTCTCTTCTCTCTCTCTCTCTCAGTTTCTATATGACCCTATCAGACATTCTCTGTTTTTGGTATAATTACTTCGCTATATTGGCGTTGGTTTTGTTTTGTATCGTTCGTACACCCGGGAAAAAAAAACACATGTCACCGTGTGTTATCTAATTGGAATCAAATTAGTGATCAATTTTCTAATAATTATCGTATTGCTTTTCTTTCTGACTTGTGGCATCTCTGGTGGCGGTGTTTCTTCTGTACAAATTCCCACAGCAACAGTACGATCATTCCGATGCTTTTGACAGGTAAAAGCATAACAAACCTTTCTCTAAATGTTCCTTTACACAGTTCTTCAGCAGAAACTTGCGATCATCATAAACTCAGAAATTGTTTGGATCGTGAGAAGGCATACCTGAACAACTTTATGCAATGATCTTGCAATTCTTTTTACAGCATTTTCTGATGTTGGCGTTTGTGTTTCTCTTTATTTCTTGTTTATGAGTTTTCCTAACAATTTTTCTTTCTTATGTGTCCATTGGTGGTGTGTTTGTCGCTTTTTTTTCTGCGTCTGGTCTTGGAGTTTTCCTCGTATTTCCCCAAGTCGGTTGTGATGTTGCTCTGTCATTATATTTTAAATATTTTTTTTTCATTCTGATTCAGTCGACAACATAGAACGATGTTGTCTTCTTTCGTCAGCAGAAAAAACGTAATTTTTTTCCCTTTAATCGAGAGCACTTTTCAAAGTTAGACAAAAAATGTGTTGTTATCCATATTTTGTTTGCACCGCCTTAGATCAGAGATGACAGAGCAGACTATATGAGGTAATCTACGCGATTAATTACGCGCAATTCTTCGAATAAACTACACGCCCGATTTGTTTCATTGATTGTCTACAGTTGTTGGCTTTTAAAGTGATTTTAGAATGTTTTTTACATGCAAGCACAATTGAACTGACGTTAAATTGATATCTGAACTACATTTTGACATTGATTCAACATCTACTACATTTTCATATGTATAATAAATTGACTACCACAAACGTAAGAAGTATATATATTCCAAAAAGTGGCATTTCTGCCATCTCTGCCTAATATAGATAGCCAATTGGTTCAGGATTGAAAGAGGAAAATTGCGATAGGTACGCATTTGCAGACAAAACGTGTATCAGGGTTTCAACTCTTTCACATCGAATGCCTTCGAACTCAAAGGTTTCTCTTCTAAGCAGCGATTTATGATTAAGCTTACAAAATATTGCCAACGAACACTCAACTTAAGGGCAAAACCTGTTCAAAAGGTAAGGTAACCACAATGTTTCTTGACGCTGAAGAAAATGTATCTATGATCAGGCTTGCATTAAACACCACGGCTGAGTTCATAATCGCCGTATTAACGCAGTACTGCAACGCCAGGCGTTCTCTCTCAGCATTGTGCAATGCTTCGCGTTCTAAAACGTCACATGAGAGGAACAACTGCGAAAACAAAAGCAACCTACGCTTCATAGAATATGGTGGTGCCACGAAATTCGAAGTTTATAAAAAATACATTTTATTTACATATTGATTTTGTTGAAAAGTCAGGATGAAACTAGTTCAGTTAATTGTTCCCTTTTAACTTTTGCTTCATTTATTGTAATTGGAATTTTTTCTATAATTTTCTTCTGTGTCTAATAACCTCTTTTGGGGCATGCAATTTTAAAACACGGAGTTATATGTAACTGCCTGTACCCGCAGCGGGGTGCTACGTACGCAATTTCCGTCCGATCAATGTGTATGACTATTTATAGCTGTGCACGAAAAAAAGGGTACCAAAACATTTTTCACAGAATTCTGAACAAAGTTGCCAAAGACATCAGTTCTACCGTTTAGGAGTTTTAAAGGACAAACAAACAAACTTTGATTTTTATGTATACAGATAAATAGTTTCATTTTTGCCTGAATTATTAAGCATATTATTTATTTATTTATTTACCAAGCCAAATTTGAAAAAATTTCATGGGGTGCCAACACAAAAAATGTCGTTAATAATATTTTGATCAAAACTATACATTTGCAAGCCTGACCCTCAAATAAAATTGAATGTTGGTACCATATTTGATGGCCATGGAATCCTGGGAAACATCACTGGCTTTTATATATGAAAGTCGTGGCAGCCAATCTGTTAAAACACTAATCGATGCTAGTGTCTTAAATTTTTTTTTGTGAAAAAAACTAACTGGCGAACGAACCGTTCAAAGACAGGAAAAATCAAATAAAAAATTTAAGAACAAAACAGAAACAAAATGAAAAATCAAATTTACATTTTTGACTTTGAGACTATTCTGCAATGGACTGAACCATTGGCTCGTCACAGAAAATCTACGCTCAACATTAGCAATGTTTGTGCACAATTTTTGTGCAATTATGTAAAGCTCACAGTGTGTTATCCCATATTGTAAATTTGTCCGTGTATGTGACATATTTGTTCCGCCAATAATGCAACGAATCTTCTGGATCGCCCCATTTGGGAGTTTTTTTTTTTTCAAATCCATTCATGTGAAACAATCTAACTCATCCAGAGATTAATCCCATCTACACCTTGAATAACCTCTAATACATTTATTCCCACGTTTAAGGCATCATTTTCATTTCCACCATTAACTACAAATATATTTTACGTTGTGTTCGCACCAGAAATATGCTAAAATCTGAAATTTCTGAATTAATTTTGAAAAAAAAAAAAAACCAAAAAGAGGACAAATTGCATGTTTTACCAAAAAGAATATGTCCTCCTAAAAAAGGACGTCCGGTCAGCCTAATCATGATACATCGTAGCATTAAAGAATCATTGCATTGCAACACAATTGCAGTGCCTCTTTCGTAATGCGCATTTTTTTTACTATTACAACCTCAGGTCGTATTACAGTGGGTACAATAGCTCCAAAGTAACACGTAGCTATCGCTGGTCTGCCAAATAACATAAAAATCTACCTTCCCTATTCCCATTGCAGTTCCAAAATCAGAAATCAACCATGTACATACACACTTATGTACTTATTTGAGCGATAACTTGAAATAAACCGACAAGCACCTTAGTCAGATAATGACGTCTTACACTTTTCGTTTCATCCCTTAAAAAGTCGGAATAACCCTCGATAAGAATCCTACCCGTGGTCTGACTTGTATACTTCTCAACTACTCACACCTATGTGTACAGATATCCATGAACATGATCTACCAACCCTAAACACGAATTGTTCCTTGCTATCAGTGTAAGGGTATTTCGTATCCATTCATCAAAAAGTAATTTCAATAATTTGTGATGTGCCACGATCGAAACCTCACAGTCCATATCATTCCCCTACATGAGTACCACATTGCACGACATCAACCTACCCGACTCTGTATGTTAGAAAGGGATATATGTACACACAATAAAACTGATCGTAAACGAGTAAACGGGTATACCCAAACCACCACCACCGCCGCACCGCTACCTAACAACCTAATACGACGACGACGATACGGACACCGACACCGACACTGACGTAGTAAACGACGCCGTCGCCGTTGCCTTTGTTGCCTCAGTAATTCCATTTGGTGGTTTAGTCTTATAAGAGAGTTGCCAACGTTGAGATCATTGCACTTAGTTTGTGCTGTTGGTGTTTTTCCTCATAAATTCAGATCGTTCGCCTTTGTTTTTCACAAGTACATTAACTACAATTTATTACATCTGACTCGCAAAGTGTCGTGTATTTTAAATATCGCTCGAAAAGCTTGAAGTTTATACATAAAGTTGTACTCGAAAAAAAAAAGTAAAACCAAAGCGTACATTACATGGTTTAATTAAACGGAACGCAGAGAGATAGAGGGAGATAGCACGAGAAGCCCGACGACAGACACTTGTTGAATAAAACAAAAAAATGTGTTTTTTTGCGAAATAAAAAGAAAGAAGAGAAAAAACTTAGCGTCCATTTTCCATGCTCCTAGCAAAAAAGCTTCCAGCGAAGTAACAGATATCCATTCCTACTGAGTTTTAAGTACAATTCCTGTTAATTTCGCCCGATCTCTTTGTTACTTTTTGATCGAGATAATTGTGTGTTGCTTTTTTTCTCTTTTCATTTCAATCTATATAGAAGCTTACTACATAGAAGATTCTGATTTGAAGTAAGAGTGTGTGTGTGCGTTTTCATGGATAAAAAAAAGAAAAGGAAAAAAAAAACTGTGTTTGTGTTCGTGTCAAAAATGATCAAGAAAGCAGAAAACTTAACAAAATGTGAAAAGAAACGAAAACAAAAAAAAAACAGATGACAGGCGATTGTACGAACGAAAGAGAGACCTTAGTTGATTTTGTGTGCGTGTGTGAGTTTGTGTTCGAATGTAGAGGTGTTTGTAATCATCAAACACAAGCAAAGTCGGCGTGCAACTTTTGCGCGAATATAACGATCGACGACGCAGCAAAATTTCGTGGTTGTTTTTTTGTCTGTTGTTTGGTTTGTATAACAATCTTATACCGCAGTATAACAGTCTGTATTCATTTTTTTTTTCTCCCTCAATTTTCTTACGTAGTATATAAGAGAGGGAGATAGCGGTATTATATGCTCTTCGAAGGCATTTTGACTTTCTAACCCCTTTTCTTATGTGTTGTAGATTTTTTAAAAAAAGAGTATATATAATTATATTTTTTTTTTCTTACTACGTTAGGATTCTAGACATTAACGTGAACAAAGTCGTTATTTACACGAAAAATCGTTTCTATATTCATAAGAGTTCAAACGAGAATCAGTTGGGTGGGCGCAGATTAAACTTTGACACATAATATTCTAAGAAAATTGCTGTACACACATCACAAAGTTTGTGTTGTTGCCAAGTGAATGGTGTGATCGCGTTTTCCGGTTGTGTGTGCATTTCCTCTTTATTTTCGGCTTTTTTTTTCTGGCACTCACTGCAGAGTAAGCTTTTTTCCCTTAAATTGTTAATCGCGAATAAATATAAACAAGCGATATGTTTCAAATATTTATTTCGTACTAATTTGTTTTTTGAAATGGTTTCGGTCCGTTTTTTTTTTTTTGCAATCTTTTTTGACCGGTGTGTTATTCGTTGAATTTCCCTTGTCATCATTATTCTACCGCCAACGCTGCGCGACGTTTTTTTCGTATAACTTTATCGGTCATTTGTTCGTTGTGCTTTGATTCCCGCGCATTTTTTTTTTTTTCGATTTTGATTGTGTTTGCGGTGATAGTAATTAAGATTCGATTGGGACATAAAAGTGATTTTAAAAAGCATTTTCATTTATAGAAAAAAAAAAATAGAATCGTGTTTGGTTTGATATTTTTCTAATTGCTGTTCTCAGTGGGTGAGGATCCAGTGATTCACATTTTTTAAATTACGATACATGTGACTAGATCCACACTCATTAAGAACGGCAATGGACTGCTTGTACGAAAATATCAGTGTGTATTGAATTTGTACAATTGGAGAAGATGCTGCATTTAGAGAGAGACCTAGGAAGGGAGCTAGAATCATTACATCTTTTCCTTTCATAAATTGTGGTCTGCTTGCTTCCCTAAACTCTTCGTTGCCGCCTGTTTTCTTTCCCTTTTAGTCCTTGATACTGGTAAAGATTTCAATTCGTACTGGTCGAAACACGAAACCTTTTTCAAGTAACACCTGCTTGAATTCGTTTTTTTTCCTCTTACTCCAAATTTGAAATAATTATACACGTCTTCCCTTCTGTTTTCGTTTGCTCATTTGTATACGATCTTCTTGTGTGCGTGTGTGTGTGTGTGGATTCCTTCATTTTATCTGTCAAAATGTGTGCGCCTCATTCAATTTAAAGAAATGCCCATAACCAATGTCACAATATGATATTTTTCGGTTTCCTTTTGAGTTGCATTAATCAAAAAAGATAGTAAACGAGAATGAAGTGTGAATACCCTTGAAAGAAAGAGAGAAGGTATTATTTCCTGAAGTTGTTTTTTTTTTTTTATCTTTTTTATATTACGACTGCATTACTTTTTTTTAGTTTATTTTGCGCTTTTGGTACGTTTCAAGAGTCTCATACAATTGTAAAAAGAGCACATATATTATTCGCTGTTGCAACCGTTCTTTTTTTGTATGCATGTATGTAGATATTCGATGTTTCATTAAACGCACAACGCTCGACTGCGCCTCGGCTTTTTACGTGCATCTGTCCATACATACGATCTCTGAGTTTATGTACTACACACACATGACTTTGCTCGATTGAACATTTGATGTGCGAGAAATTGTTGAAGATTGGATCCTACACACAAGTGTGTGGAGAGAGATCTATTCTACAGATCAGCAGGTGGTTCGCTGAATATCGGGGATATTTTGCTTCGAAAATGTTTTTTTAAGAAAATTTTTTTTTTTATTGAAGTCCTTCGGAGGTAGGAAAAAATAAAAGAAATGTGGTTTTAGGTAGCTTTAGATAATTCGTGACACCTTTTAACCTGTAATCCTTACAAAATCCTCCACCAAATAGAAATACTTCCAACTATTGTCTATATGTATGAATCGTTGAATTAAAAAATAAGAAAACGTAATTCATAGAATAAATTTCCCGTGAAATTCGATTTAGGGTTGAAATATCTCTGAGTAGTTCGAGTTATATAAAAACAGTCAAACCTGTGAAAGACGAACATCCTTAAGAAGAATTTTTTTTATAAGTCAAACAAAAGTGTTTCAGAACTTTGACTTTAATTTTCCTATACTTTACACTCTACAACTCTTGGACTATTTATAAATCTTTGCATGGAAAAAGGGGAAACAAATTGTACCAAAACTTTTTTCACAGATTTCTGAACAAAGTTTGTCAAAGACATCAGAGCTCTCTCTTACCATTTAAGAGTGTATAAAGGACAAACACTGATTTTTATAAACATTCTCGATTATCTCAACTAATCACTATATAAACTGCGATTACAACGTCTATAATAATAAAAAAATAAATTTAGCGTTGTTTAAAATATAGATGCGTTAGTTAAAATATATTAATTACAATCCCAATAACTAAATCTAGAACTATACAGAGCTCTCTACTACAGTTATAACGAGAAATTGATGTAAAGTTAAAGAAGTTTCCTATTTGTGGATGTTTTCTGGTTTAAAATCAGTTTCCTAGTTTTAACGACTTGATTAGGTACAGCATTCCCCTCTCTATAAAGCCAAACGTACTACGTTTTTACAAATATAAATGTCTTGTTAATTTTTTGTTGTTTTTTTAAAACCAACACTGAAACTATATTTACCTTACAAGGATTTAATTTTCGCACTTAATGAACACCCTCCAATTCACAATAGTTGCGCCGAACATTTTCTTTGTCAAGCATTGTCATCCTGATTCTGGCTGGTCTTTGTTGTGAGTTGTTAAACATCATAAAGGCGCTTAAGATGCCTTATAAGTCTTTGAATGCATTTGAGTACGTTTTGCTAAAGCGATGCCTTATCAAAAGAGAGGGAAGTAAATTTATATTATGTGTTATTTAAATATTCGATGAAGCTTCCATAATTGCCCATTTAACACGTTTTCTCAGGTCACAATGGCTGTTTTTAATTTGTGTACCTACACAATGGAAATGTGTGTGACAAAATGAATTCGGAACCATCAAACATTTGCGCAATAAAGCGACATCACTGCTTTCTTGCGATGTGCACTTAATGCTGATGCGATGCTCATTAAACTGTTCCCTGACGTTTCAGAACGCATTGTCAATCTTAAACTTTTCGTCAATGTTAAAGTTATTTTAGGAAAATTATTAATTTAGAATAATCCAAATACGAAGTTATACATGCAGATGATACAAGAAGAAAGCCCTCAAGGGCATATGCAGAATGATGTCCTCCAAAATTATTTTATCTTATCCAACAGTTTCTGCTGTTGTTTTCAATTTCTGCGCGTGCTATCAGCAACGCATCAGCAAATTTAATGGTGCTCAAATGTTTAAGGTTTGCGCATCTGATGGGCGAAAGATGGTGCTTGAATTAACGTTTGCAGTGATGCCCAAATTTGCGTTTGTGAACGTATACGTTTCCAAATGCACTTATATCCACCAACTAATGTGCGGTCAAGTTTGCTTTTTAGTTGGGCGGCTTACAAATGAACCGGGCAGGCAAAGCCTAAATATGTAATCCCAAACATAAATCATATAAGACGCTTTATACACGTTTAACGCATCCTACAATGCTCTCTTAAATCTGTCAAGATGATACTACTGTGAGCGCAACATAAAATACAGCGTGCTTTAGTGGCTGCCATTTCATAGCCACAATTCAAACGACACTACTTTGTAGTTATCGTCATCAAATAAACATTCAATTGTTATAAAATGGAAGGCTGAAAAAGGAAATTTGTTGCAAGAGGAATAATTTTTGTGTAAAGGTCGTCAAGTTGTCAGAACGTAACTTGATTCATAACCATAATAGTGCCTTGTTCACAGCTTGTTATTTAAGTACCTTCGTTTTGTACACTTCAACTGTCATTAAGGGGATCCAATAAAAAAAAGTGACGTCTTGTATTGATAGCTTCTAGTATTTCTTCAACGTATCATATAAATCTGACAGTGCGCGTCAGTTTGAAGAAAACTTCACAATAAAACACTGTATAAACCGAACATCATGCATTTAATGTGTGTACAATCAAGTTTAAACAACGCCGTGTTGTTTTCAAACAATCACTTGTCCCTTCCCCACAATTACCAAATTGATGCACTTCGCAAAAGTTAACAAGTAAAAGTTTTCCTTCTGCCTTTCTTGTATGTTGTATATATTTATATATGAACTTACACAGATTAATTTTATCTTCCTGTACAACAACGTGTCGATTGATCCGTATTACAATGCATCCATTACTCATTTCCGTTCCAAACGATCGCATTCACTCACAAAACACAACCGACTTGCTGACGAAACGATAATTGCTCAAACGTATCTACACACAAGTTGAAAGTTCCACAAAATCCAGGGTTGTTGTGTTGGTTTTATTTAATTCAGAATGGTTAAATATATGTAGCAAACATCAATCAACTGTCACAGTCAAAGTCGGACGTAAGTCATTGTAGCGCAAATGTCAGTTCAAACATGGGGGGGAGAATCGTGGTAAGAAAACGTTTTTGTTTCCCTTCGTTTCTTTTCTTTTTGGACAAGATGAATTGCCGAGCCTCGAATATCGAATGCTCTTTCTTGTAGAACACTGAGAATTTATGTGTAAAAGAGGTCTTCAATGTCCGAGAGAGGAGAATAGAGCATTTCTAAAATTTTGAATAGGGTTTAATTGTAAGGTTGAGGATTGCGTGGTCCTCTCACAACAGCTTGGGTAATTTGATAAATGACGCTGGAATTGAGGTGAGAAAGATTTCTTGTATTGTGAAGTAGGGCTTCGATTTTTTTTGTACACGAAAATTCTGCTTGTGGTTAACCGCAGGAGAAATTAAGACAACCATGATCACATTTCGATTCTTTTTACTTTTTCCTTTGGCCATGTACTTTGCATTCCCTGAAACAAAATTCTTTTTACTCGATGCTTATCACAGCGTCCTACAACTGGAAGCGACAATTTGTTCGTACGCGGTTGTACGAATGAAATTGTAAAAGGGTCAACAACACAGAGACTGCATTCCTAAGGCAATGACAATTGTAGTGTACTCGTATCACAATTAAATTGTAACATTCAAAACGTGATGTCAAATTGACAAAACAAAGGAAAGAAAAACAGTTTGATAAAAAACTTGATTACGATAGAAGTTGAATCTCTGAAATTATCAAGCTGTGTGACTGCGGGATACTTTGACAATCGCTTGCGGGGCATTGTGATCGTGCTACATGTTTTAATTATTTTATCTATTTTTGTTTTTGTTGTCTCGAATGACTTGGTCGTATATTGGTGTGAACACATGAAAGTATTTGTTTTATTTTTTATATGAATGCGTTCGGGCTCTTTCAGATTGTGTTAATGTTCGATACACTGACGTTTACTCCCGTAGGCCTTGACTGTAAAATGTCATTTGTGTTCATATTACGATCGTGTTTAACCACTTCATGTCAAGTAAGCTCCGCTGCTTTTGTTTTTGATGTGTTGTCTTTTTATTCTTTGTGGTTATAGGCTACGAGTTAGGATAAGAATTGGGTCTTTCTATTCTTTGTGATTATAGTCTAAGAGGCAGGATAAGAATTGGCTCTCTGAGGATGAAGTGCGTCAGTAATGATGCCTCAACAGTATTCTTTACAAACTACTGTATAACCATTCATATGAGGTCACTATGATTCGCGAACTTTTTGAACTCTGACACCTCAATCATATGGAGTTTTGGGAGCAATGGATACAATTTCCACAAACAGATAGTTTCCAATATTTTGGATCGCGTTTGCCTCTCTTGTCTTTTGCGAATTCCGCTTGACAGTTCGCAAAGCGAATGATTTATTCGAGGAGAATAAGGACATTGAAACTGATTATTGTTGAGATTTTAGTCGATAGAAAAACCCGATAATTCAACCCTCATCTTTGTTTGTTCATATTTCTTGGATATGGGTTCAATGGATCTTTAATTGAAGTTCCATGAACGGATGAAGTTCCCTTAGCTGGACAAATTTGCTGCGATCGCCTATGGGTACTAAAATAACAGAAACATAAACTCCAAAATAAAACAAATAAACTGAAATGAAAGACCTTAAAGTTCGTCATTAGAGGACAATTTGATTCAATTTGATGGACCCTTTGAATGTAAATTCGAAGATCACTGCCTGAATTTGTCACCTGATCTGTTTGGTGATTCAAATATTTGTATTCAAGAACATTCTTTGGTTACGCTGTATAAATAAATTAACAGATATATTTATTCCATCTCAAAAGAATCATCACTTGCGTATCATTTGATAAAAAAAAAAGATGGAGACACAGTTATTGAGCTTAGTGGCAGAGTTCGAAATAAAACATGGAATTAGAGGCAAAGTTACTGAACTTAGTGGCTCATTTCGATATCGCACCATAAACTAGAGATGTGCATAATCCAATGATCTTAAGAATCGAGAAATTAGTAATTGAGATATTTTATTAAACGAATGATCACTCGAGATGGGCGCGCATCCGATTAGAACAACATATCGATCATGATTCGAATGACTACTAACGCAAGATAACTCGATAAATGCCTTACGAGAACAAGTAACAAATAGTTCTCGTCGAGAAATACTAATCAGGGACATAACCAGAATGTAAGAAAAACCTAAAGGAAAGTAACTCAAGTATTACTGAAATTGGAAAGTTTTTGTGTTAGTATTTAGTGATTACAGTGGACTCACGGGATACCATAATCTGTTTGAGTAACAGAGGTTTTTGTATGGCGAAATGTATGTAAAATAGGGCGAAAAAGTTCGTGTTAAATGAACGGGAAGTTTCGACTTAGGGAGAGTCCGCTTGAGTTAGTAGATTCGAATAAGTTAGTAATTATTTGAATGATTCATTGAGAATCGAAATGTGCTCGAGATGTTGTATTAATCGATTATCACATTCGAATACGCCCATCACTAGTATAATCCAACTGATCGATGAAACAATTCAACGCAACGTCCACGTACAGTGGGATATAACATAATTTTTACTACAGTGAGTGTAGTGCCTTATCGTAGTTAGATCTCAAGAAATGCAATTCCCTGTTATTGCAAACATCGAACAAAATGTCAATCGCATGATCCTTTGCACCACGATCGTTTCATTCATTTCTATAGGCTTATACTTTTGCAACACACATTTAGACAAAAAAAAAACAAGCCAAAATGTAAATATCCCGATGCATACATCGGTAGGTGCTTTTATTTCTATCGAATCTTGCTTCATAGACCATATCGCCGCAAGTACTCTGACCGATGTAGCCCACTCCACTCCTATGATGACATTTTCTCCTATCGAAAATCAAGCTTGAGCTTTTGCAAAAAAAAAGAATATACCTAATATACCTAGGTACCTGCATATGTCTGAACACAGTCTTATTTGGTGTGAGGCGTATGTGTGATATTAATGTTTTTATATACTGCGTACATGCATTGCACAAAGCAGTGATTTTTTTGTTTTTTTTTTGCACCCGCCATCATTCTACACACTATGCGCACGAGAAGCGTGTAGATTATACCGAACTGGTCATTGCCTTCGGGGACAATCTGAGCAATCCCAATGAACTGAAAAAATAAAAAATTAAAATGAATACGACTGCGCATTACTAATCTAATAAATGTTTCTCTTCAAAATGTTCAGATGTATCGTACACTATGTAGACATTTGTACATACGGTTGATGCTGAGAAAACGGCACGAACCTTGTTCTATCTGCATGTTTTGATGTTAATCAAAAACCATTTACTGCCTCAGATAGATGCTGATGCAATAATTAAGAAAAATAATTTTTTCTTGAACTGTAGTTTGTTCTATAATCCTCTCTGACGATGGTCTAATCCGTTGCAGTGGATCGGAGAGAATCAATTTTCTGGTCGGTTTTATAGAGAAATGCATTTATTCTCAGTCAATGGTTATAAGTTTGTATCCCTCTTATAATTTGCCCAAACTACTTCCTCCGCTACTGTCGAAATGGTCGTGATAAAGGAAGAAATTGACATGGCCCCCAATTTGTAAAATTGTAGATCGGTTTGTAATTAAAGCAAATCAAAAGAAAATGTCAGTTGCTTGAATTGAGCCTGACGTTGGCATTAACGGTTCGCGGAAGCCAACCATGGGAACTCTATTACCATTTACAACTTTCCAATCATTGTCTTGTGGGAGAGAAGTGCTCGAAGAAACAGCAGCTCTTGTGCAAATGGCTCATAGATAAATAATGAAACTGCAGTACCTATACAATAAATACAATCATCTTGTGTCCGAATTCTTTAGCTTACCTCTCTGTCTCTCTCTCTCTGCGTCTTTCTCCGATTGTCTAATTTAACCTTAAGTTTATAATCTAAGTCTCTGACTCTATTTTGTCGGCGAACATGGATCTGGTGCACGGTTTATACATAATCAAGTTCGTGACTAGATTTCATGCTCGTCTATTAAGTTGGGTCAAAACAACACATGTTGGCAGAAGCAGGCATCCGCTGTAAGTAAAGCTCGTACTTATGTGTATCCCTGACTTCAGTCAGCTATCATTGCAACTCGTATTTGTAATGATCTTCATCGCGTTTTGTCTGTAGTGTTGTTTTGTGTGATCGCGGTAAGGTGAAATTAAGGAAACCATTTGATGAAGGTAAAATGTAGAAAATAAATAAAAAAAGAAAACCCCCCCGAGTCATGTTTTCTATGTGTAACCTCTTCTTGAAGAGAGATACATTCTCCTTACCTGTCCATTATTATATTTATATGTAACCACCAATATTCATTGCTCCTTTTTTCATGTACCCACTACCACGTCTAGATCTATCTAACAATTTATGTGCACATAGTACAGATGAAACATGTAGGGGAATATATAAGGTATGTGTATTACGAACGGTGTGCACAAGGAAGAGTACGTAAAAGGAAGGAAAGCCGCGCGAAGGCACTGAGTTCAGTTTGTCCTTTTTTTCTTTTGTACACACATGCGCATGTGTATATGCATTTATATATATATGAACCAAAATTCTAGGTATCTTGATCTTTTCTTTTACCACTATAGAGAATCGTCTACGACGACCCAGGAAAACTCGAACTCCAAGAAGAGGAATGAAAATTAAATGATGATACTCCAGTCTCCATGTATAAATCTCTCAAAGGAGAAAGGACGGAAATCATCAACATGATCAGCATGATCGTCCTCATCACGGCGTTGTATAGGTGTACAACAAGCAACAAGCGCGCATGAATCTTATTTTCCCTCTAATCCTCCGCTTCGTCATACAAAAGGCGACGGAAAGAGGAAGAGTTGGTTATAGAGCATAGGCGCAGACAAGCGTGTTGTAATCACGGTGATGCTGCTGTGTTTGTTTTATACAGAGAATCTCTGGAAAAGGAAAATCACATCTTGCTGCCATGGTTTGGGGTTTTTCTTCTCAGTGCTTGGAACACTGGACTCTCATGTAACATGGTCATTACTTTTTCTTGTTCCATGTACCAATCCCATAGATACACAGGCGCACACACATCTAAACGCTTGGGAGATCTTGCGGTAATAGAATTGTATAGTCAATTTTCGATCTATAGGGACTGTACTTGCGCATCGGATGTACACTCTCGTGCATATTATACGAGTTTTCACCTCGTCTTATGTACAAGTGTGACAAGGTGGAAAACTCGGAATGGCTTGAATATCAAAAAGAGAAAAAGAATAGATATAAAAAAGGTTCATCTTCTCTCTTTCGGGGTTGACTGTGATCGGAAGAGGTGACTCCTTATGGTGAACAAAGGCTTTTCTTCTATGCATGGCTTCGTTTCGGTGTGTGCGCCTTCTTCTGGAACATGACAAAGAAGGCGGCCGAATAGGTACAGTTGTTTTTTCTATTTTGTAGTTTAGCCGTAGATTTTATGATTGGAAGCAAAATAATAGTGCCGGCATCCTTTTGTTGCTTGCTTGCTTTTGTATTTTGATTCCCTTTAAACAAAGAAATTGCTGTAGCAGCAGCGCAGCACCCTTGCCTTTTGGGTTCGAGCTGTATCTGAAGACGGGGACACAGTATGTAGTTGAGCTGAAATGAGGGGATCATTGATGCTTTTATCTTGATAGACTTATAAGATGAGCATGCAGCACTTCATTTTTGTGGAATATGCGGCATAAATGTTGTTCAATTGGTTGTAGTCCGGCAGTGATTACTGTTTAAACAAAGGGTAGACATGATTTATTAACAGATTTTTTTCAACATAATCTCCAAAACAGCAACAGGCGGTTTAGCCAAATGAGAAGAAAAGGGTTAAACAAAAAATCAAATTATAGCACTGGGGACATAATTTTTGGCTTGTCTCACTCCAAATCGAAAAAGAAATAATTTACTGTTTTTATTAGTACTATTATTTTATAAGTAATAACAGTAAGTACAGTTGAAACTGGATTATCCGGGATTGTTTTAACGGGGACATATATATGTCAAAAAACGAACTTCAACCGTTCGACATTTACTGTAATGACCGTAAAATAACCAAAAACGTTTTTTATCTTTGAATCCTCATGAAAAATTAAATTTCTTTTTCCGTAACATAAGACCAAGTTCATTACAAGTTGACTTCGCTTCTTGAAAACAACGTAATAGCGGAATGTGTAGAGAATTTTAATCGTCGCGCAGACGTCACAACGATATTTTTTTTTTTTTCGATAAGTGCAAGTAAAAGATTAGATCAAGGGTTGGAGATGCGAAAACTCCTTAAACAACCTGAAAATCCTAAGATCGATACAGCGACTTAAGAACGTTTTCAACAACAAAGAGAGAGAGAATTCCAATTTCCGGCCAGATGATTTTAGAAAATGTTGTTTTTTTTTCATTTCAAACTTATATTATCCTCTGATTGCGTATATTCACAAGGCTAGTTGGGAAAAATAAAAAAATAAAACCTGATTGAAATCGGCTGCCACATTTTTTTTGTACAAAAATCTATTAACCGTGATTGTCGATTATTCGTAATGTTGTTTCAACTGTAGTTCTTACTTACAAAATTCATAATTTCCTGACATAGAAAACGAGTGCTCAAATTAGAAAAGGAAAGGAATTTAAAGTACATAGGTACTTAAGGAATTAAAAATAATTAGAAGGAATTGAAAGTACTTGAGGAATCGAATACCTGTAATTGAAAAGTTCTTGAGTACTTAGATCATATGTAAAGTACTTATGAAGTAATTGCGAGTACTTTACAAGTCCAAGAACTGGTGCTTGATTTTTTTTAACTAAACGTACCAAGGAATTGCACTTCAACAATTAGCAGCACAATGCATTGTATTTGTATATCATCCCAAAAATACTGAATTACATTACAGCTCTGCCAACAACAAAGACTGCAAACAAAAATGTATTTTGGAATTTTTCCATGGACATTTGAGGACGACTTGTCTTGCTACGGGACAAGAGACATAGCACATACGAGTGAAATTTGAGAAGAGCAAGCTTAAAGTACAAGGTTTAAACTCGAGGTAGAGACTTTTGCAAAAAAAAAAAAAAAATAATAAGAACAACCTTATAACAAACGTATAGCCCGCCTAGAGGCCGCTTACTCAACGAGGCATTAGTCAAAAAGTAGATAGCAGTACAAACAATATAAACTACATAAGCACCTTGAATGCATCGTCGTGTTTTTCGACTTATGATTACGTTCACTGAACAAAATGTACCAAATAAAAAATTAAAGCGCATGTGCATTGTCACCGGAAGATTTTTCTTGCGAATCTGAATCCATTACTGAGGTTATAAAATACAGGCAGAATATGCATATTGTTAAAAAAAAAACCATTCATAAATAAAAAAAAATAAGTCTTTAAAAATATGTACCTCCTTGCGACGAAGAGCTCCAATTTCAGTTTATTTTTCAATGGCAATCAAAACCAAATCCGAATTTTTAAAAGAGTAAGGTAGATACAAATATTTTCCTTTAAAATGTCAGCCAAAAAGCTTTATTAATCGTTTTAGATGGGTAGGGTAGGTAGGGGGGGCTGCTAGGGGAAAAAACACATTTAGACCATATTTTGGTCGATTCTGATACCCACAGACAGACTACTACCACTCATTGACCAAATGGTGACTGGACAAAATTTGAAAAGCAGATTCAAGCATATCAACTTTGCATTCTTATGCACTTATGGAATTTTTTCCCACACCGTGTTAGATCAAAACCATGAAAAAACAGAATTGGATGTACATTATGCTCATACGAAAGTCGCTTATGTGAAACAAACGTTTATAAGAAACACTTATGAAAAAAGCACGTTTATAAGGAAAACGTTTATAAGAACACCGATAAAAGAAACAGATTTTAATATCACGAAGCTTCTGTATTGCATATAAAGTTGAAAGAGGAAAATGTTTGCAAAAACCATTTTGTAGTAAATGCAAACAGAGAAAATGACGTTAGTTTGACTCGAAGTTGCACTTTACAGAAAATTTCAGCATCCCGAATGAACCATAACAACATTTTAGGACAGAACTAGCCTCTTTAGAAGAAATAAAATGTCGAAAAGTAATTTGCGAAAAATATAAAATTGTATATATAAAAAATACAAAAGCCCTTAAAGGCGATAGTAAAAGTATAAATGTAAAGAAAACCATAGTTGGAAAATGCGAAATGCTTGGGAAAGTCATAAACAAATAATTCGAGAAGATAATTGAAAAAATTTCGAAAATAACATTACCGATTATGTTGCAGAAAGCGTAACAATTTGCAATTCATTAGAAAATTGTTTCTTATATCAGGCGTGTTTTATTGACATTCTATATTGAGCTCAGTTTTGTTTCTCAACAAAACGGTCTTAACTCATTTTATTTTCTTTCTGTCAAAAGTTGGCGCGTCTCTTTGCTTTCATGGCATTAGATGTCAAAATACAAATAGAGCGAAATGTGTTTTGTAGTTAAATGCACATATGGATGGCTTACAAATTGGGATACGTTATCCTGTCCGGATTTAGAACAAAAATGTCGAAAATTCACCTGTATCTTCATGAATTTTTGTCAGGTCATCTGTGATTTTGTTGTGGTATCTGAAACGCCACCTGTGATTGAGACTCTTCAACGCGCTATACTCAGTAATCATTACTGAGTTATTTTTACTCAGCAATAACTCAGTTTTATTGTTTCTTCGCTTGTATATAAGATACTCAGCTGAGTATAGATTCTCAATAGAACACGTATATTAATTTTTAACTAAAACAAACTTCTTATTTGGCTTCTCCGGATGTAAGAGAAACTCGTTTAAAAAAAGGTTGGCATAATATGGGGTTTTGTTATAAGCTGTATAGAAATAAATGACCTTGTTCTTCGCAACTGCGTCAATACAAGGTAAGGAGCTATATAGTCTTGAACTTAGCACAATGCTTAACGCATGTACGAATAGATATCTGATTTTGTATAAAAGTGTCACTAAACCAATGAAACCTTTTTTGGAAATGGTTTTATACGAAAATAGATAGTATCGCAGACAATTCACTCACATCGCAGAGACTTATCAATTTCAAAAGGAACGATCAGGAAATCAGGTTTAAGTCTTAAGGTTAAGATTTGGGCATTCTATGTGTGCGCAGTGCAATTAGCTTCAAGGCGTAGTATTTTTTCAAGAAGACATTAAAAGTGTAATCTACAAGTTACACATTCTCCTCCAAGCGTTCTGACTATGAGTAGCGCGATCATTGACAACTGAACAAAATGAGATTACTTTTCTGATTTACTAGCGGGCTTAGTCTCAGTTAGCTGACGTTGTTTTGCTCGATCAGAGAATATTTAAATTAAAAGGAAGAATATGACAGCCAACGGACGTAACTCAATCAATGCACGCCAAAAGTGTCAATTTTGTCGTTAATACAGACTCGAAGGCTTCTAACTTCTCAGCTCTTCAGCATAGAGAAGGATGCACAGTACGCTTCTTCTTCGAAAGCATAAATTACAAAATCTAATCACAGACGCTGTGGCCAATGTATACACACAATGACTACATAACATTAACGCAATCCGCTGTCGGAATGTTCTTGCACCTTTATTTGTCTTGTGGGTGCTAACTGCTAAGTATGAGCAATCGGAACATGTTTTATGCATTTTGGGACCTCTACAATTGTTTAAAAGCTGAATTATTTTAAAAGAAAGGCTCAAATAACGCTGCCATGCATACGTAATGAGTCTCTTCGATTTTATGATGTCATTAAGATTTTATTAAGTTTCTCAGTATCTTCCTTTTAGAAGCAGATTTTAATAAAAAATGAAGAAATGAAAATTGTGTTTTTTATTTTATTTTAGGTCAACGAATCCCCGGCACCACATCTTGGTTTCGCACTTCGATCTGATTCGAATGAATCGATGGTTCTTTTTACGATTATTCGAATGGACGATTTTGTCGTTCACACCACCCCCGATCACGTTTTCAATTAAAATACATCGTCTTCCTCATGCAGGTACCGATTTACTTCGGTTGCAACTGCTTTTCATTTTATGAACCGAGCCGATATGATGACCCTTATAAATGTGAACCCGTATCAGCCACCGTAGTCAGTCCATCATGATGTTGCAGCGCGTGGTATATTTTTTCCCGACACAGCGTACGACGAGTACAAAACCATCACCCTTAGTGATTGAATTTTTTTCATGTTGCACATGCATACATGGGCACATACAATAGCCGGGTGTATATCCAAAAAGAAGAAAGAAAAAAAAAACTAAGTGACTTGAATTCCAAATGAATCTAATTAGGATTAATTGATGAAGTTCACTGATTTGTCTGCGATTGAGTGGTATTTGATGTCTGGAACGTTTCTCAATAAAACTGAGCACTGATAGAGTGCGAGATGTGCTGAATGAAGCGAAAGTACCATTGAAAGTTTTGACCAGTCTGTGGGATTAGCTTTTTATACCTGTTAACCGTTTTCGGTCCTAAAAAGGAATTTTTTGGTAGCTGTTGGATAAAATTACAGTTTTGATTATGTAAAGTAATATAAAAATATATGTGGTTATTATACAACTACAGTACACACTCGGTAAAGTGAACTAATAAATACAGACCTGTTAATTAGAGCGAGTTTTTTTTTACATTACTGAGGGTTCATTGGCATTTCCATGGGATAGATAGTCAACAGGTGTATACAGAGAAATCTTTTTCATCGCTTTTTAAATGTTGGCGCCAATTGTCACTAACTATAAAGGTCGAGTCGTTGCCGTGTACGCTTTTAACCACTAGTAGGTACATTCTTCAATCCACAAAAAATTCTTCCGATCTCAGACAGGTCAGATGCTTTCTGTATCCTCATCCGTCACCGTTGCTATAATAGGTGTGTTTTATAATCTATAGTCAGTTCAGTATTTCTTTTACATGCGAAGCAACAACTAAACAAATTACTGAGCAAAAAGTACTTAGTGATCAAAACTCACCCCGATTACGAAAGTCGTTTTAGTAAACTGACACAAGACGTTTTGAGAGTCGAGTTGGTTTGAATGCGTTTATGCATCGCTATTACGAACCTACTCGACTCGACTCGACTCCACTCGAGCGTATGTTCTACACACAGTCCAAAGCTGAATGTCACTTTGAAAGCTCAACTTATGTCTTAGTTATGTCAGAATAAATATTCTAAAATTGGTTCAAGTTAAATTTGTGTTTGTTTAATAAAATGACTAAATAGAATTTATGTGTTTAAGTAATTATACACAGCGTTCTCTTTTCAACCACTTTCGGTTGCAAATGTTCGAGAAACAATTTTTTTTTTAAATTCATGTTTTTCTCAGCTCAACCAGCCGATTTATTTGTTGTGGGCTCGAAATTGTAATGTTTAAGGTATGAATAATAATAATACCAAATACATTTTAGACCATTCGAGTTAAAACAAAGAGAAAACTCACGTTATTGCTTGTTTTTCCATTTATGTCGTTTTACTTGGCGTTTTAGTATAGAAAATCGACTTTCAGAATACCGAGTACGTTCCACATGCGCTTATCGCCAGATGTCGTTTTATGATGTAAAACAACAACTTTATCGACAATCGTAATACCGACATGCCAGAGGAGTTTCGATACAAGGCGTTCAACGACTTTCGTAATTGCGGTGACTGACTTCAGCGCGTTGAAGAATCGAAATCACAGGTGGCGCTTCAACTAGCACCACTAAATCATAGATGCTGCTGACAAGAATTCTTATACATAAAGCAGAATTATCAGCATTGGTGTTCTAAATCTCGACATAGGATAATGTATCCCAATTTGTAATCCATCATTTGTTTAACAGACGCTTTAAGTGAATAAAACCATAACTCTACAAACATTGTCAAACATTTGACAGAATAAATTTAAAGTCTAGTACAATGAAAATAAAAAATTTAAGAACCCACTCTTGACAAAAAAGTAAAGTTCAAAATCATTACTGAGCTGAGCACAGATTCTCTATAAAACACGCCTAATATCGATTCTATATTTTTGTTAATTGCACAGAGGTGCGTCGCTTTGGCTATTGCACAATTTTGTGGCCAATACTGTACCCGATATTGTACCCCTTGAATTTTGTTTCATTTTTTATAAGACGAATTACAAAGAATTTACCAGCAGATTTTCGCTTAAGTTTAATGTTTGTGATTTCATTTCCAACAAATTACGAAGTTTGTTCAAACCGATCAAATTAATGAAATTGGAATGTCAGAAAGATTGTCCAGATATTCGTGTCTTACCGTGTTAGAAAAATGGCTTCAGTCTAAAGAGGTTTGTTCACTCTGTAGAATAGTCTGCATACATTTTTTGTGTTCACTCTATTGGATTGTTCATTAAATCGATGTTTACTCTATCGAGAGTTTACTGTAATTCCAAAAGAAATTAATACAAAAGTCCACAGAACAAGTGGATTAGGGCACATACAGTGGCGACCAGAGAAGTAGCACATTTGGAGAAATTAAAAAAACTTTCAGTTTCAGAAAGGTTATTTGCGTTATCGTGGAGCTTATGAAAAAACAGCATGTTGGCACATTTCAAATCAGATAATAAATACAATGAAACCAAAACTACATTGCCTACAAATATACTCTGTTCCTTTTTTAAACATGAATTAACACACTTAAAACAAAAATTGCTAGACTCACATTCAGCAACCATTAATATTTTGCTGGATATCCGTTTTGGTCTAAATCTTGCTTGTAATCTAGGTACTATTAGTGCTTTTCATCCTATATTAGCCTTGGTAAAATTAAAATTTATATTCTATGTCGGTCCAGATCTTTTCAATTGAAATCAAGTCAGGGCTTGCACAGGGAAGGGTGGCATTTATTTCTGAGCTATTTCCTAAACCCTTAAAAGCTAAACAGACTGATTGAGGTCATGTTCATCCATAAACGGCCAATTCATTGACTATATATCATGAGCAGAGGTCTCCACGTGCTGTCAAGGTGTCCTACACAGTCCGTGGATTAGACTACATGGAATAAAAATTATATAATATAATATGGGTGGCGCGACAGTCCGACGGACGGACCTGGGCCTAGCTTCTACAACAAGCAGTGGTGTTGTGCGTATTATTGTTCTCTCCTACCTAAAGTTTTATACCGACTCCGAAAGGCGAAGTTTGAGAAGTCTTTTCTAGGCAGGAATAAACTTTGAGCATTGTCAGTGACTCGAAAGATGTGTGGCCGCGTATTATGAAACTTGTTGAGCTCGGTAATCGAACTAGGAACCATTGCGACCCACCGAATCAAAAATTATTCAATTTAAGTTTGCCCACTCCATGCAACGTTTTTATAGAACGATATACACTACTTTTTTTTATGAGGCTAACTAAAATAAAAGCTAAAAGTTCAACCTTAATTGACAAACATAAACTTAGCTGATGTCAAAATCGAACGATCGATAGCACTGTTGACTTTTGAATTGCCCACAATTGGCTATTGGAAACTTATCCTTAACTGGCTACCGCTCGGATTTTAATACGTTTTTAAGCCAACAACGCTAATTTGACGAACACGTTTGCCTATCAGTGCACATGCAGTCTGCATCAGACCACCCACAGGTTGTGACCATACATTCTGAATTTCCGGCAAATTTAACAGAATTGGTTGTAATACTGTTAAACTTTGCCCACAAGACTCAAAAAACATAAACTAAAGTACGAACGAAGCGGTAACACTTATCATATCTTCGTATTTCCCTTGCTTTCTTAAGTTGACATAAGGCATCATCATTAATTTTATTTTATTTGAACAAAAACAATAACTGATTTTACATGCTAGAGCTTAAACAATCGGAAAAGATATTGGCTCAAAAATAGGGGGCCCGACTGGTGTACAATGTTTACAGATTTCACAATTTTGTTATAAGTTTCGAACCAGTGGAACAACGAAATAGAGAACGCCAACGAAACCGGTGCCGTACACAAGTGGAGAAGCCGGGCAAAAATTGAGGTAGCTGACTGAAGATCGTGCCAACTGGAGAGGCATGTTGGCTGAGTCCCAGGTTCACCCCGGATTGTAGCGCCCTTAGAAGAAGTGATAATTATTGATTTGTTTATTTATTTTGTTCAGTTTATTGTTTCCTTGACGGTCCTCTCGAAATGAAATGGTGTTGGTGTCCTATCGCGGCCACCTATTTAACCGCGATGTTGACTGCTCTTTGGTAGGACTGTTACAGTCCATTGGCGTTGATGTTCTGGGGAATATCGAACCGTTTAAAAGATTCAACGCGTTGAGGAATCTTTGTCGGGGAGTTGCTTGCTTGTTTGTGCTTTTTAAGTCCATGTTTGTGGGTTACGATAGTTGGAACGATCACATATATGAGGTCGACAAAAATGCTGCGAAATGTTTAGGTTTCCTTAATCGTTGCAAGAAATATTTTAACTCCTCTTCATTTGGCATAAGGTGTACATCTGCCCCAAGCTTGAGTACAACGCTCATATCTGGTCTGGTGCCCCAAGACTACCCTGCACCTTCTTGATAGAATCCAAGAGCGAGCGATAAAACTTATAGGAGACAATAATATCGCAGAGTCATTAGACTCGTTGGAACATCGACGAACCGTCTCTTCTTTGTCCGTGTTTTATCATTTTTTCAACAAACGATTCCAGTGTGTTAGCCAACAGCATTCCTCTTCCATGAATTCACCCGCAATACCCGTCTCGCCAGGAATGCCCATCAGTATACCCTTAAGCCTACTTTCGGACGGACAGTTAAATTCAGAGACTCGTTCTTCAGCCGCACTGCACGAATATGGAATGCTCTTCCCAGCATAAAACCAATGTACACAGGTACCTCCGCTCACTTTCTGCCTTTATACCTTCGGGCCGTGCTGTGTCTTGACCCCGGGCACATAAGGGTATTAGCTTCTTCATAAAGACTCGTGTTGCTCTGGGACTTCTGACGGTCTTTATTACAGGAGGGACCGCTGCCGCATATTCGGAGTATCATTCTTTCGAAGATCAAAAGGTTCTCCATGCTTGGCTTGGTGATGGTATGGCATATAGAGAACCCAAACGTCAAATGAGTTGTGCATAGAGTAGCAACTGCATCTTGGTCTTGCAGGAGAGGATAGATGCGATGAAAGCCAGAGAGGGGATTTTGGAGAGTCAGCTTGAAATGGCTGTTTAAATTAACCCTTGAATCTCTGACAATCACTGAATATCAGAAGCTTTAATGTTTTATTTGCACACCGTTTAAAAATCGTTAAGAGGTATGACGTTCGCAAGGACACGGTATTTAGGGAATCGAACATAGTCACTATCTAGAGTACATCTGAATTTGTTCACTAAACGAAAACAACGATGTGGTTAATTTCAAATTTGTTTGCTTATGTAAGTAGATTTTTATTTTTATTCACATCAACACCGTTCAATTAGTACAACGAAATGGTTTTCTTCTGATTGCCTCGCCAAATTGATAGGCATCAAAAAAGGAAGAAAGCAATCTGCTTGTTCTTTGGCTCCAAAAAATATTTCGATTATGCTACATCGAGCGCGGTACTGTACCTGTACATTTTAAGAACGATTGAAAATGAGGTGCGGCTGGTAAGATGAACATATTTTGCCTGTTGACACAGCCGTTATGGAAGAACATATATTTTCAGATTAAAGCCACATAAGCTTGATCAGTGATCAATAACGTACGGAAATACCTGCATTTGTACATATCTACAGCATCTTTTTATTTCCACATGTAGCGTCGCTTATTTATCTTATTTAGATGAAAGTTACTGTCACTGACAAGCGCAGCTTTATTTTCACAGATTTTCTTAAAGATTGACGCCGACCTGATACTCCTCACTTCACATTTGACTTTTCTGTTGACAACTCTGCGGGAACTTTAGCCCATTACCGTTATTTATGTTTACTATTGAATAAAATCTCCACGGGCATCTCGATATCATATTCCATTGACAATATTATTGCATTGTATGATTGTAAGTAATAAATACACACAAATAATAGCTAACACAACAATCCCCGAGGACTAAATCGTGATGAAATCGGTTTGTTCCTGTTTCTTTCTAATCGGCCCGCGTTCAAATCCACCATGCTTGAAGGAGAAACAAAGTTGCGCAGGAAGAGGAGACGTAGTTTACTTACTGGAAATCTTCGTTCGTAAATGGCAAATGGTATGTTTTCCCGGTTTCTTGGTTAACACGATTTCGCCATCACTGCTATCTGTATTCTGTTACATGCTCCAACTGTACAGGGGGCGGGGACCGTACAACCAGGCGGGAAACGGGAGCGAGAAATTTGCGAACGATTTTTCTGTTTGCTGTATGTTATATGCATACTTCTATGGAACTTCATGGTGCAGTTGCTCCTCTTTGTACTATGGTTGGGGGACTTGGCATAGGATATAGAAGAAACAAATACTGCAACTACCCACACAATCTGCAGGCTATCGAGATGTTGCTGCGATGTTGATGTGTAGGTGGGCGATCTTTCCAGGAAGAGAAATGCAAGATGGGGATAAACTGCTAAAAACAAAACAAAAAATAGAGAAGCTATGAAGAATGGTTTTCAATAAAAGTAAATAAATGAGCAAAAATACAGTTTGAGGTAGCCATTGTTTTTGGAGGTGAAGCAAAAGGTGGGTTATGTCTTCATAAGAGCAAGAGTCCTAACCCTGACTTTAAATAGTTTCACAGAGGATAGCCAATTAGAGAGATCAAGCGTCTGTCAGTAGATATCTATTTTAGCTCTTGTATCCAAGAAGGCCATATGTCATGTCTGCTGTAGTCTATGCATAGTGCCGAGGGAATAATCTTGAAATACAATCCTGCTTCCCAGTGCAGAGCACTCCGATTAAAGTTATAACATGACATTCAATGTATATCGGTCTCAGTTGAATATTCGCCGGGCTATGTTCGAGAATTGTGCATCAATTCAAATCCCCATAAATTAAGTGAATATTGAACATTTTGACGAGATCAGCTCGTTAGAAATTAGGCACACACTGACTCAGCTAACTGAAATAAACCGGTTTGATTAAAGTCAAAGCCAATTTATTGCGATCATGATTATAAAATTTAAATCCAAGCCTCAAATTATCTATGAAATTGCCACTGTAGGAATTTTTAATGGTCTACAAATTCAGCACACATCCATGTGCACACAGCTGATAATATATATAAGACACAATGTATATGTCTGCCCACAGACACCTTTAGTGAGAATTTAGTGAAACCTTACACCGGCCGTATGAGTATGCGAAAATAAATTATGAACAAACAAGGAGATTGAATTACTCGGTCACTACTTATTGAAAATAAATTTAGAAGAATTACCTCTTATACGAAACTTCAAGAGGGAAATAATTTAATACTCATTCCTAAGCAAAGGGAATTATAAAAAAAAATCCAAAGAATGAGTCAGTCAGTCATGAAGTTAACCGTAGTTTTAGTTTGCGATGTCTTACCAAGCATGAAATAATATAAAATAAGCAGCAGTATAAGAAAGTAAATGTTAATGACATTCTTACCCTTTCCGGCGCAGACCTCACACGATCATTTGTTGGAGGGAAGACGATGGATAATGGAGACGCTTGTGATTAAGAGTTAATTAGAAATGCTTTGCGGGCTAACCAACGTTATTTTCTTGACGAAATCAAATCATGTTTTAAACAAAGTTGACGATTGTTTCATGCCGATTATGGAAAACAGCGGATTGACTGTGGAAGCTCTTCATCCGATCAGCAACCGCAGTTCAAGGCTATTATGACAATGAACTACGTTATCGGCCAGCAAAACTTCTTTACCGATCCCTTCTTTTGTCATCTGTGTTCTGTCAATTTTTAATTTCCACGTTTAAATTGTCCTGAAGAATAGTTCTCTAAAGCGTGAAATGAAGTATAATAAGGATACAAATGGCTTTTTTTCTGGATTTAGGAGGAAAAATTATTCCCGAGGAATTCGTTGGAGAATAAGAAGTACAGCGAAGGATTTATACTAGACGCTCGATATAGTGAACTGAAGAAACAGGCATGTTCACTGGAGCGAGATTGTTCATTGTATCCGTCGTGAACTCCTTGAAGCAAATTTCGTCAATATTTATGTGTCTTGCATTTACTTAAAATCAAGGCAATATTAAAAAATATATGTATTTTTAACAAAAACAAAAAAGTTGAACATAAAAAATACACCAAACTTATGCGCTGCTATAATAGTCATCTTCATTTGCCTTTTCTTTGAATTTATAATAATAATATGGATGGGGCGACAGTCCGAGGACCTGGGTCTAGCTCCTACAGCATCTACTCGTGTTGTGCGTGTATGCCGACTCCGAACGGCGAAGTTGAGAAGATTTTTCTAGATAGGAATACTCCCTTGAGCATTGTCAGTAACACGGAAAAGGTGGAGCCTTGAATTATGGAAAGTGGTAAATTCGGAACCTGGCACAATTAAGCCACGGCGCCCCCTTTCTTTAAATTTATGTTATTTAATATCGCCTTTTCTTGAAGCTGCGCATTCAAGTGTTTCCTCTCTCCTATCTCTTGTTGCTGCCAAGTTAAAGCAGCGTTACGCATTTTGTATTTGCATTGCAAACAACCCAAACAGTTCACTGCGCAGTAGTACCTTGGTAATACGAACTATTAGAAACCTACCCGAATTTGAACCACGAAGGTTCTAAAATTATTGGCTATTTTTTTCGAAGTCAATATTTCGGGTGTAAAGCAGTTTTAAGTAGTTAAAATCCATTTATTTGTCAAACAAAAATGCTTAGAATGTTACTTAAAATCTTTATTTAACTTAATTTATTAAAATGATAAACCTTTCATAAAGCCATTTAACACAAAAATGATAACTGCACGCAAACCTTCAATAAGTCTCCGTAACTGTTAAAGCACTCAGTAACTTTTTCACGGAATACAAATTTTGGGAATACAGTAAAAACTCGATTTACGAAACCCTCGTTTCGCGCAACTCCTCGATTTTTGCATCACCAAAGCGTCCTATTTCCTTAGAAAAACCTCTTTCTTTTGTACGCATCAATTATAACTATTAGTTTTTCTGATTTTGTTAAAACTATGCAATATTGATTTGCTTTCGTTTCAAAATTTTTTTTTATCACATTACCATTTTCTCTATGAAAAAATAGCCACTTTAACTATTATTTCTTTTGAAAAAGTGTGAGCCTGTAAGTGCAACAACCTCGGTTAGTGCAACTGGCTTAATTTCTATTAGTTGCGTAAATCGTGTTTGTACTGTAGTTCGAATTACAAAATACATAATATTAAAAATAATGGTATTCGAATAAGCGAGGCAGTCTGCCTTATACTGAGATTCGAAAGTCAGTAGAATTCGAATAGATTGTACTTTGAGTTTCGATCGATTAAAAAATGCACTCTATTTTTTCCAAGCTAATTCTTACATTCGAATCAAATGTCATTTTCTTCTCGTTGAATTTTTTTAGTGGCTAGATACAAAACAAGTATGTTTCAAAATTCAATTAACATTTTCAGAGCTTTCTGTTTCACCTTTACCACCTTTACCACCACCACCATTTATCTTTCTTCCTAGAAATCGGCATCCAATTTGATTCCGATTGAAATCACAATCGTGAGGATGAGTTGCGTTTCCCATTATCCTATTTCTTCACACTACTTACCGATATCTGCTCACTTTCTCAATACGAATCAAAAAATGTTCCCTCCGCAGTCAATCCGCCGTTTTCCATAATTGGCATGGCATTACCTAGTTTATTTTTCATCAACTTTGTCTTAGTCGAAGTTAGCTGACAATAGGATCCGATGTGGCCTTGAGCCTTACCCCTAAGGCAACCAATAGTGGTGTACATAGAATTGCAATAAAGATCCCTATTTAGAACAGGTCTATTGAACCGAAAATTTCTACAGATCATATGTTTTAGTTTAACCGGAATTTCGAACTCACCTCACTTACCTTCACATGTCATTCTATGTCAAAAAACTTCTAAGTAGGAAACGTTTTCGACATCACGACGCAGGCTTTGAATGCGATTCCACCAAGTAGGTGACGGTAAGTCCAAAAATTGGCTTGGGTTGCTCGAGTTGCCTGGAGTTCCTTCGTATATGCGCGATCCATTTAGTGGATCATGCGGGTCAGAATATGAGATGAATTAGAAAATGAAAGCTACACTTAATAAAATTGGACGTTACTTCTGAATCCCATTCCGACATAGGAAGGTAAGTAGGTAATTGGGTGCTTTGACGGTCTTGTTACGGTGGCTCACTTAGATCAACTGATCAACCAGAAAAGCTTTTTCTAAACAGTTGTTACTGTTGACCATTGTTTAACAAAAGAGCTAGGCCGTGCAAATTATTTTGATCGTACCGGGAGCTGAACCAAGGTAACGACGCTCAATTGCGTCTGAATAGACGTAGCACAACGCCACGGCCGCCACAATCGTGAGACCTATTATAGTCCAAAAACCAGTCAGATTCATGTATGGAGGTTTTTCAGTTCAAGACTGCCTAAGTCATCCTGCTGTATGAAGTAGTGATTTACTAGCAATAGCCTTCGTTTACTTGTCTCGGGCTGGGCACTCGCGGAACAGGTGTTGGATGGATTCCGTCTATTCCTTAATTTTGCAACTTCTGCAAAAGTCATTTTGCAGTATGTTTAATGGCAATGTGTACAGTGCCCGGTAAGGACTCCTGTTACCGTGTGAATATCTTTGTGCCTAAATCCGATCAATGATGTTGATCTCTTTTTGCTCAACATCGTCCATAGAGCCCTTAGTTTAGCTCCAATACTCAGACCAAGTCAGCGAATTCTAACTCTATCCAGGGCTTTGTCTTCTGCTATTTTCCTTATGGAGCTGAATGTCGTGTATGCTACTGCTAGAGCATCTCCCAACTCCGAATTCTTTTTCGCAAGACTGACCGCTTCCCGGGTCACTGAACTCACCAAGGATATATCACTGATGCTCTGCATAACGTTAACGACATAAGGTTAGGTTCGGTTAAGTCACACATTCGAACACAGCCTAAGTGCAGTTATATACAAAATACATTCTCATTAATAAAACACACATTTAAAATGTAATACAAAACATATCCGCATAGATTACTCGCATTCGTTTACAATCCCAAAAGACGATCTTCGTAGCGGAAAAAATTGTTAACAAATTCCTGAAAATGAATCATCAGTTTGTTTGTGCCGTGGCCTACGTGTGCATTAAATTAAAAACGCTATCACGCCATGAAGAGTGAAATTATTCCACAAAACGAAGAAAAGAGAATAACAACAAACCAAACTCCTTGACTTTTTTTTTATATTTTACACGCACTACAAACGCCAGAAAGTGTTTGCATCTCGCGCCACTTGACTGCTCACCCTAATTTCATTTTTTTATGTTTTATTTCAAAAATCATCTCTCCAGCAAGATCAGCTACGTAGTAGCACTTCAACCCCAATTTTCATTCATGAGACTTTGCAGTAAATTAAAATAAAACGACAGATACAAATACATAACGTCTCTCTCTTGACGGCACAGTGGATTCTTTTTTTTCGAGCATTTCAAAATATTCTGTACATACACCCAACAGCGAATGCACCGGCTTACGCCGTATGTGTATTAAAGGGGACACCTGAGTTCCCACGGTACGTGTATGTGGAACAAACAGACTATCCACAGTACCAACAACCTGTCGAATGACGAAAACACATGGGTAGAGTGTACGTACATATTTTATTTACTACGAGTGTGTTTTTCCTAAACAGAGTATGCCTTAGATGCAAATGCATCCGAGTGGTATTCTGCGGGAACCCCCACCCAACCTACAGACTACTCGTCTTGTCCAATGGTTACCAATTTATTATGCCAGAGGCGATATGAATGCCACATTAAGAATTCATTAATAGTTAGCACTTGGGTTGCATCTAGGAGAATTGTTTTTGGTTTTGTTTATGCCTATGCGGTAGTATTTTTGGCAGTATGTTAGATAATTGCATTCTTTTTTTTTGTTCGGGTTCGAAATGAATATTCGACCTTTCGCAGATAAATAATCCATATGTGGTCTCACCTCATTCGCCTAAAGTTCAAATGTCATGGCAGATTTATCGCCACCGCAGTAAAAACTCAATCGTGAAATAATTTTATGCCTGTCCGCGAAACTCGGTGAATGTTTGCGGTTAGCCTAGCCACTCCTTTTTCATTGGTTTTATTAATCATTAACTCATTCTTGTCAAATGCCTAATATACAAAAGAAAAAATGCATGGCATTTGAAGTAGCAAGAAGGTGCGACTATAATACGGTAATCGATTTGCTACCAATTTCCAATGATCATTCGCGTTGTCAACACTTTCCTGCAAACATTACAGGCAGGCAATTTTATTTGCATGAAAAACTTGATATTTTTGACGTAAATAGAATTTGTGAACCACATTTATGGGTTGCAGTCCAACAGTTTTTTTTTTTCATGGAGGTAGTTCATCGCTTCAGAAAACCTCTGTATACCGTTATGACATTTTTGTTGTTGATTCCAATCCTTCACAATGATACGAGAATTTCTTTCATTAAGTGCTCAATATTTTTTTTTAATTTTAAGTGATCCATCAGAATATGATTTTTGCATTTTACAACGTGCATGGCGATTCGGTTATAAGCACTGACACTTTTCAGCGTTGGCTAACGCGGTTTTGTTCAGTATAAACTCGATCTACGCAACCCTTAATTCGCGCAACTCTTTATTTTCGCAACACTAAAACATCCAATTTCCTTTGAAAAATACGCCCACTTTTGTGTTTTCTAACTTTTCTTTTTCTGATTTTATAAACAATGCGATCAACAATAATGATTTCCTTTCGTTAAAAAATGTGTTATTTATAACATTATCACTATTTCTATACAATCATAGCCGTTTTGACTAAAATTTCTTCTTGAAAAAATGTGATCCAGTAAATGCAACAACCTCGTCTAGTGCAACTACCTTAATTTCTATTAGTTGTGTCAATCGAGTTTGTACTGTACATTGCTGATGCTGTTTGGTCTAAACGTCAACCCACCACAGAAGACGACAAATCTTAGCCACGGCTTTGACATTAACGACACGGGAGATTGCTCAACATTTTAAGAGTACATTTGCAAAAAACAATTCGAAATCCGATTTTGCGTTCCTACTGACACTTCATCACTTCAAATGACAACTAGTGGCAAAATTGATTACAAAGATAGCCTTTTATTTATTTATTTTATTTAAAGATGAATTTAAGTTTTAATTCATTCATTCATAAATTTTTTGCTCCATCCTTATTGTAATTATCACTTGAAATTTTTGATTGTTTTATTGACAGCAGAGATGACAGAAATGTCACTTTTTTGGTATAACTACATTTCTCACGTCTGCTACTCGTTGTGGTAGTTATGTAGTATACGTAAGAAAATGTAGTAGACGTAGAAAAAATATCAAAATATAGTTGCGATGTTTAACCTTAGTTCAATTGTGGTTGTATGTAAAGAAACTGCAAAATCCACGCGTAATAAATGTAGATAATCAATGAAACAAATCGGGTGTGTAGTTCATTTGAATAATTAAATGTTGAATTTATATGCGGTGTAAATGTACTATAACATAGCTCGCAATGTCGTTGGATTTTTAAATTCTGCAAAAGTTGGATTTTTAAATTCTTCCTCCAATGGTGTGTGAGTCTTTGTTAAGATGGAACTCACTTGAGAATTTCGTGAAAACTTTGGTTATGTTGAGATGAGACACGACAATTGTTTACAGGATTATTCGGCCTAAGAAGTTATATTGCGCTTCTAGGGAAAACACAACACATAGAGACTTGCATCCCAAAATGGTCATTTTGGGCATTTGGTCGGACTGGCGCGGTGCCCTTTACTTAAGTATTGGGTAGGACACTTATTTGTAATGAGTATGTATGAGGTATTCATTTTAGAGTGTGGTACAGTGTCCCACATCGTCTGAGGTCTAAAATTTGTCACATAAGCATGACTTCTATACGTCATTATTTGGATGGCGTTGCAACTGTTGTCATAAAATCAATAAATTAGCAGTTAAATGTGCAATCAATTTTCCTACAGAAGCTGTGCACAATTGTACAATTGTGTTGGCCTGGAAGCGTCCCATAAATGACAACAGAAGCAAAAAAGTCCCAACAAAAAACCAATATGACAACTGTAGTCAATGAGAATGAATCAGCGCAGACTTTGATTTTTGCTGACACTTCGTCTACTTAAAGCAGAAATGAAGTATTACAGAGATAGCCGACTTCACAACTGATTGCCCGCTAGTCCATCGGCGAATTTGAGTGCTTTTTTGACAGATATTCATGAATTTTTGAAGGTTTATAATAATAATAGGGGTGGCGCTACAGCCCGCAGAGGGCCAGGGCCTAGCTTCTCAGCAACCACTCGTGTTGTGCGTGCTATTGTTCTCTCACGCGTGGAAGGACCTAGAGATTTATGCCGACACCGAACGGCGTAGTTGATAAGCTTTTTCTAGACAGGAATACTCTTTGAGCATTGTCAGTGACTCGAAAGAGGTGGAGCCGTGAAATATGAAAGGTGGTAAATTCGGGTATCGAACCTGGCACCCTCTGCGTAGAAGTCGACGCACTAACCCACTACGCCACGGCGACCCAATTTTTTAAGGTTATTCATGAAATAACGTCCTCTGATTGGTCAATTTCGTTTAAGAAATCGTTATAAAAACAGTTGGCAAATATTTTAAGGGGCAAGAGAGGTAGAAGCCGGGCATCTCTGTAATACTTCATTTCTGGCTCAAAGGGACAAAGTATCCCGAGTATGACAAAAATGGAATTGTGACCAAAATTTTTTGTTTTGAGACATTTGTAGTGCATCTTGTATGAGTAGCACAACACTTATTTACTTCCTGTTGCTTACACGCAATCAGACAGTAAATACCGTTAAATATTGCTCCTATTTAATCTGTATTAGGCTTTTCTTTTGACCCCAGTTGTTCGGTCCGACTTACGGCCACTACTCCTAAAAAATCTATTTTCGCTGCACTCAGGACTGCCTCTGGCCACAATCTGAACCACGAAAGACCAATGAAGGATCTGTGGCTGGTACGTTTGTGGACAAAATGTGGATTAAACTGTTCTGAGACCATACTTAACCGTTTAAGCACATTCGAGATAGTTCAGGAATTCAAGTCTTCTCTGAATTTGATTGGTTGGCTCGATTCGCTAAGAGTTTTCTGAGACCCGGGACACATCGATGGTTGGACCTCTCGAAAAAAAACAACTAGATGCACTTGCTCTACTTCAGACGGCTAACCGTGGTGCTAACACTTAAATGTCCTTGTTGTATGCTATTAAACCTCCTGTGGAGAAGACACTGCAGAGCACTGCCTAAAATCTCTCTAATTCTCTAATTGATATGTTTGTACTTTTTAGGAAAATATAGACTGAAAGAATAGACTGAAAGTTATCTATAACAGTTTAACAGAAATTCATAATGAAAAGTTAGAAACTTAACATTTTGAAGAATTTTCGAAATTAAGTGTATTACATTGGCTGAATGCCACCCATTTAAATACTCATTTCCACCCCTTAATATATCTCAGGCAGTCATCTATGGTCAATCGATTGCTATTGCGAAGTATGGTCACACTTCTTTATAACGAACCTTCAAGGAAACAAAAAACTGTTCGTTATAAGGAATTTTAACACAAAATTCGCTATATAAAAAATTGTCTTCTTTTTATCAGAATATTGGTACAAAAAAGAACTCATTACAAAGAAATGTATATCTTTTATTTTTTCGTTAATAACACATCAATTTAAGATTGCACATGAACAGTTTTCTTCTTTGGTTTATTATAAAAATCTTTTAATTTAGAAAGGAGAAAACATACATCGTTTGAGGTTTCATCTCTTGTTTGAATAAAACTTCGTAAATTTAAAAAGTGTTTTTAACTCAATACTAAAATTCAAAAATGTTCGCAATGTACTAAATTTGTCCGCAACATATTTTTTTCTTTTCTCCCATTTTACCTTTTTCAACAACCGATAATTATTTCTCTGAAAGTGAAATAGCCGTGCACTTTGTCGCCGTGAGGTAGAGGGTTAGAGCGTCGACTCCTACGCAGAGGGCACCAACAAACTTTCATAATTCACGACTCCATCTCTTTCGAGTCACTGACACTGCTCAAAGAGTAGTCATGTTTAGGAAAAAGCTTCTCAGCTTCGCTGTTCGGAGTCGGCATAAAAATGGTTTTCCCTTCCACTACTGGAGAACAGTAGGTTGCTGAAAAACTAGGCCCAGGTCCACCTCGGACTGTCGCGCGACCCATAGTATTATTATGTTATATTTTAAACATTTTTGCTTCTGGGCCAAACAAAAAAATAGTTCCTTATAAAGAGAATTTCGTTATAAAGAACCTAATTCATAGGGGGTATTTATGAAGGGGAAAGGGAACAAAATGAAAATCGAAGTAGAAAGAACTACGCTATACGTTGTAAAGAATTGCGGTTATTTTCAATATTTTTGCGTAAAAGCCTTTCTGTTTGCATTACGGATTAAGCCAAAAATGGCGTGACAATTATGACAAATAAGTCATTGTTGAGACGGCCTTATTTCACGGCAACTATTTTTTATTTATTTCCTTTCTTCTCTTCTTTTTCATGGAAAGGTCACGATGAATGTGTGATGAATTCACTAATCAAAAACTCACTCAATTCCGCAGACTACAAATCATCACTTTCGTTGGTTAGTTCGTTTCAAAGTTACCCACTCCGACAAGTAATTCTTAAAGCAAAACAAAAATAGCTCCATAACCCCACTTAGATTCAACACCTGCCAATTGCATAGTTATTTGTGCATAACTTTGAATTATTTCCGTTCAATTAAATCGTCTCGCAGTTGGCTCTGCCAACCACAAACCCATGCATCTCTGGTTCGATTGTCAGTGTCACTTATTCATTAGAACGCTTCTAGGAAGCCACTTTCCGTCGGACTAGACCGCAATGGCGATAACAAAGAACTGAATCCTCACGACTCTAATCTGATTCCTAGATTTATAAAATTGCATGACACTCTGTAGGTTGCATCTGCCGCAATACAGAAAAATGTGCCGTATAACTCGTCTTCCAGCACAGCGAGCACGAGGGGATCGGCGCACATATCAGCGCAGGGAGTGCATTGTGAAATCTATTTAAATTCACAAGATACATGTATATATTTTTCCCCTTTCTCATTTTTTATTATTATTGTTATATTCCAGGCAAAGCCAGTGATCGCTAGAACACCTGCTTCTCAACTTCAGAATGATGTGCTCTTCAGTCCGGCTAGCCATTCCCAAATGTAAGTATCTGAAAGATTCAAGAGGAACCCTTTGTGAATTGCAGTGTATCTTTGGTTCGGCCCGTAGGGTATATTCCTGCACTTTGAATCGTTGATCGGAAATTTATGTGATCTCCTCTCGGGGTTGATGTTGTGCTTCCTTTCTATATTCTGCGTGGTATGCACATCCACTGAGAATTTATCCTAGGTGCACCTTTCCACACAACACAACCCCTTTGCTTGCAGTTGGCTGAGAATAGCTAAGGAAAGAGAAAGATTGGCAAAAGGAAATTGATATCAATTACACAATGAAAGGAAAACCTGGCATCTTGGGGGCTTTGATGAAATGTTCGTTTGTAGCCACTTTGAGGAGGGGGATATAAATAAAACATGAAGCAGCCGATCTGAAGGAATGGTTTGAGAAGGAAATAAATCGCAAACGATCGCATTACTGATTTGTGTTGTGTGCACAGTAAAAGGAAGTGAGAATCAGTGCACGCGAATCGTTAAGGTTTTAACGACTAGCGGATATTACACTTGAAGCGCACATCTCCATTCACCACGACTTCGGAATGGTAAAGATTCCAAAAAGCAGAATGCTTGTTGTTGCATGCCCATTCACTAAATCGAATTGACCATTAGATGGCTTGTAGAGATTACTGACTGGCTTGCATTACGATCAAAAGATCTGAATGATCGTTAAGTCAGACTCATGCATCAGTAATTAGAGGTCTCAAAAGGCTAATTTCACTTCTAATGCACTCTTAATTATGTACTGCTTGTTATCGGTAGATATGCACTCATGTATACGCTTCTTAGAAGGCCCAACCGGTGCGGAATGTATTCAAACTGGAATGTTTAATGTAAAAGGGTTCTAGTAACCAATATTTATACTTCAATCCTTTGTAAGTTCTTATGTGAAATGGAAATCTACAATCAGTGGGCAAGGTAACTGTGTCATAGTTACTGCAGTTACTTGATAACAATTAAATTAAATATGTGGTCTTTGTGACATTATTTGCGAATTATGAAACCTTGTCATGTGTCATAATTCGTCATTGTAGTGTATTAGAGACGCTACGGTAGAGCGTGAGGGCTACTCTTCGATTTGTCATAATACCCACGACCAGCGTTGCCGGACAAATATTATTCAAAATACCATTTCAAGGCCTAGGGTGCCACAAGAAGGAAATATTGTGTAATTTCGATTATTGCAACTAATGAAAACATGACTAGTTGCAATAATCGAACAGATATTTTAAACACTCTAAGAAGCTTACGCAATATAAGCTTTAATGTATAAATAAAATATATTGAATCATTACATAATATGTTAACCTAAACAAGCCGTTCCCTTGCAGAAGATCTCTTGGCAGCCCGCATAGTTTGCGGTGGCATCTTTTTTTCCAATTGTTAGTTAATTTTGTTCTGCCCACTACATGTATATGGTAAAGCATTACGGTTTCTAATTTCACTTTGGGCTGTATATCAATAACTTCTATTTCCTCACTATCATCGGAAACATATTCTTCTCGGGCTTCTACATTTTGCAGATTTCAGAGATCTAGATTTCAGATATTGAATCGGGTCAGAAAGATCTGACAAAATTTGATCCCGAATTAAAAGCAAAGGAACACAGTCTTCTTCCGCCGAATGATCAGGAGTTCTGATAACTTGTTTCCAACGTTTAGAGATGGTAGTCGCTTTTAACGGTTTCCATGGGAAAAAATAAGCGACGAGTAGTATTTCGTGAACAACACACGTGAACGCACAATACGGAGTGAAATTGGCCATCTCTATAGTACTTCATTTCTGTGTCTAGACGGTGTGTGATGTCATCAAAAATTCTCTCCTGCTGTTATATTGCATAGTAAAGCGTACACACATATGTATGTGAATGTTGGTATATATTTTGAGCCGTACAATTTCGAAGTTGCGAAAATTTAAAACTTTTTTTTTCGATTTGTTGCAAGAATCGAGAATAGGTAAGTCCATTACATTTCTGCATAAGTCGAAAGTTGGAGAGGTCGAAGTTGCAATAATCGAACCTGCACTATATACCAAAAAACATGACTTTCTGTATTTTAATCAACTTTTCAAAATGTCAAAAAAAGATAACCACAAGCACGATTTTTTAAAATCATTGTCGACGATCGTACGTATGTAACTCAGATGCCAAGACTAGATGCACAAACTCCCGCAAGTCTGTGCGAATGCTCGCTTATGTCGAGGACTTTGACAAGCTGAGGCTTCTACAAAAAAAACGGCATTCCCATGAGGATCAGAAACGCCGCCTTGAGTTTTACTTCTCTCGCTCATTAAAATGTCAAACCGATGTAAAACTTCTTGACGTCGAAATACATACCTAAACTATTTATATCATGTATCAGAGTCGTACAAGACTGACAGTCTAGTCGTGTCAAACTAAATGACGTGTTAGCATTAATCTTCAACCATCCCAGCGACTGGGGACAAGTTGTTTGTTTAAGGGTTTCTAACCCACAGCGGTGCTTTCAGATCTTCTGGGGAAGCTTCGCACTCAAGTGGTATGCGAGATCCTATTCTTAAGAAAATATGTGAGCACTCAATGAGTAGTAGTTTATTAGAGGACTGGGCATAGCTCTGGATTTATAATACTTCCTACTACAAAAAGTTTTTGTAATTTAAAATTAAGCCGTGTAGTAGGGACCTTTTTCAAACATAGGCTCAAGCTCAAGAGAAAATTACTCTACCGAAGATAGTTGCTTGGATTCGATGAAGTAAAGGAAAACTTAAGGAAGGACATACAGATATACATTCATCAAAACTTAACGAGGGTACCACTCATTCGGAGGGACGTAATCAGCGATTGTAGCGACTGTTTTATAGACGTTGATGCAGAAGTGTTAATTTTTCAAATTTTGACCAGAGTGCCATATTCAAACTTAAAGTAATGTTGAAAAAAATTAAATCATTTATTTCTTCTCTTTATTTATATTCTCTTATTGTATTTTCTCTTGATATTTTTAATCCGAAAATAATCTCGTAAATATGAATACACATGAATTGTAAGTTAATTTCCGTTTCATCCTCGAAGTTAATAAGACGGTTTTGTACGGACTTTTGGAAGATCGTGCCTCTTGTATTAGCGTGTGAGTTCTGCTTGATCTTCTCAAGAATAATGTTGAAAAAGTCACATGACGGCGCGTCGCCTTGTCTAAAACCTTTTTTGACATTGAAGGTTTCGGTGAGTTCGTTACCGACCTTGATGGAGCAGCGAGAATTCTCCATCGTCATCCTGCACAACCTGACGAGTTTGGCAGGGATGTCAAAACTAGACATGGCGTTGTATAGCTCGTCAATATGCACGCTGTCATATGCGGCCTTGAAATCGACGAATAGGTGGTCGGTGTCGATCTGCATTTCTTGGGTTTTTTCTAGGATCTGCCGTAATGTGAAGATTTGGTCGATGGCTGAAGGCATCATCGGTCCGTATTTCTTTGAGAATAGGTCTATTCCCGTACCCAAAATAAACAACACAAAACAGTACAAAACAACACAAATCTACGAAAGTCTGTTCCCGTACGCCAAAAATTTGGGTTTTATGAATGAATGAGCGCTCTCTCGAGAGAGTGAAAAATTTCCCCACCCTACCCATTTCAACACAAGAAATTTCTGTGGGCAGTTCGTTGGTTTTATGTCAAATGAATTGATGTGTCAAATACTCAAATAGTTTGCTTTGCATTTGGTTTTGTTTTCTTATGTATGTGATAATTTCATGTATGTATGCATGTGAGATTTCAGACTTGACGCTTCATAAATGACATAATTTGCACATTTGGTAGAACTGCGTTTCCGTACTTTCTTGAGATTTTGTTTCTCTCTGAGAGATTTTTCCCCCACTCCTTAAAAAATGACAGTCTTCACAATTTTGTGCAGAAAGTACGGGAACAGACCTAATAACATTGGCAGGCCATCACTGTCAACGGCTATAGCTCGATGATTACCAACTTCTTTTGGCTTGAATTGGATGATATGGACACGAACGAAGTGGAGCTAGATGCTTTACACCTCACACCACATTTTTAAACTCTGTAGAAGCCCTTCGAAGCCATGGTCATCTCACTTGGAGGTGACCTCACTTGACCATGTTGGAATTTTTCTTGTGGGGTTTTCTGAAGTAACAGCTCTACAAAGCAAAGCTGTGATAATGCCATCGGTCAAATTGCACCAGATTTATGAGCCAAAGTCAAGTCAACGAGTCAACGAAGTTATATTCCATACTGGCGTATGTTTTAGCGGAGCGCTAAGAACTACCTACTCCGAAGCACTAAACGTACTCCTCAACCTGCCACCGATAAAACAAATTGGCGGACAGACAGCAGCTAGTACGGCGATCAGATTAAGATCTCGGAGCAGCTGGAAAGAACTGCAGTCTGGACATTCAACGATCCTACTATAGACCTTACTATACCTACTCCTCTTGACAAAAATGTCTCAACCAGCATACCGCCCAGATCTTATTGGGAGTCTGAACACCAGACGCTAGAAGGTCCACTGCGAATCTTCACAGATGGATCAAAGATGGATGCAGGTGTGAGTGCTGGCGTCTATTCCAAGGATCGTTGCTCATGACATGCATCTCAGCTTTTATCTTTGTTGTCTTAGGCTTGAGTGTTTAATACCTTCATGTGTTTAATGATCCATTTGTGTGGAGATGTAGATTTGCGAAATCGTAGAGTGGGGGAGGGCCCAATTAAAGGTGTTTGATCACTTGCCTTGTGTTGAGTATTCGCCATTTATTTACTTCATGGTTTTCATGTTCTGCTTAGTCTGTTATTTCCTGTGAGCGTATTTACTGTTTGTGACATTCCCAGACAGCCTTAGGCCCGGTGCACACATGCAGTACCGCAGCGGTACCCTCTCTGCGTCTTACGGTACTCACAAATAAATAGAGTGGTACACACACGCGTGCGTGATTTTTGCGGGTTAAAAGATTCGCAGATTTCCGTGAGACCGCTGCGTCACCGCAGACGCAGTTGCGTCTTTCAGTGCATTGATTGTTATTGAGCAGTGCACACATGCGTGATTTTGCCCCTAATAAAAAGTCAAACATGGAAGAATTTGTTATAGAATTATTTATCAATGAGATAAATATTAATTTTGTTACCCGATGATCAACAAAATGATGTACCCAATAACATCGTTTTTTTAAGAACATTGAGTTTTTTTGCTCTAGGTACGCGAAAATTACTCTTTTCTTTTTATGAACCTCTATTCCTGCAACCCAAACCCGAACTGCAGATTGAGTCCTGCAACCCAAACCCGAACTGCAGATTGAGTCCTAGGAGAAAAACCCGCATGTGTGCATTTAACTATTCCAGTACCTCTTCGTAACCGCGCGTAAAAATAAACCATGTGTGCCCCAGGCCTTAGAGTTTAATGTGACACTCTTTAGAGCCTTCAGAACCAATAGGCTATCTGAGTTATTCATTGGCTGTCTCCAGTGTCGCACGCCAAGTTGGTTGAGATCCTTCTCCACCTGGTTGCGCCACTTTAATTGCGGGCGTCCTCTGTTACGTTATCCCACGGGTTCGGAGGCGAAGACTCTTCGGGCCGGAGCTGAGTTGTCCATACGCTCTACATGGCCTAGCCATCTTAGGCGTTGGATCCGAAGACGCCTGACTAGACTCATGTCGCTGTACAGCCCGTACAGTTCGCGGTTGAATCTTCTCCTTCAGAAACCGTCAACGCAAACAGGACCAAAGATCGCACGCAGAGCCTTTCTCTCTAAGAGACCAAGGGCATCCTCATCCGCTTTTGAGATTGTCCATGCCTCCGCGCCGTACGCCAGGACTGGGATGATCAAGGTCTTGTATAAAGTCAGCTTGGTCCTTCGAGAGATGGCTCTACTACTCAATTGCCTCTTGAGTCTATAGAAACAGCGTTTGATCTCGTTACTGATGTTGTTTGTACTATTTACTGCGGAGCCGAGGTACGCCGAGGACGAAGTTCTTGACTACCTCGAAGTTATAGCTGCCCATTGTGACGCTCTGTCCAAGACACAACATCGAGTGTGTCCTTTCTTGATGACAGCATATACTTCGTTTTGTCCTCATTCACCGCTAGACCCATTTCCGGCTCAATGCCTCCAATGTCATCCGGGTATGCTAATAGTTGTACGGACTTCTCGAAGATCGCGCCTCTAGTGTTGGCGTGTGAGTCATGTACGATCTTCTCCAGGATGATGTTAAAGAAATCACATGACAGCGCGTCGACTCGTCTAACAACTTTTTTTACATTGAAGGTCTCGGTGAGTTGCAAACAATTCAGCTTGTAATATTTTTGTGTAGGCTGCATCTTGTCCCTTTCACTCCAGCCCTCACTTTCTTTTTAGATTCCATTTTAGGGCTCCATCCTTCACCCAAGTGTGGGGAGTTGTTCCATTCTTCACTACATGGTATGAGTACTCGATAGTATTTTTTAAAAATTAACTCAGTGGAATCAAAACCATTCGAATGACTACTAACTACTTACAGAAGAGAACTTGTTAAACGTCTCTCATCAAAAGCATTCGAATATTAATGAACCGCGAAGTGGAGTAATAATTTCTTTTGCGTTTTTCTTTTATTCTGGTTATATTGCTGATTAGTATTTATCGACGACAACTATTTGTTACTTGTTCTCGCGTTGCAGTTTGCCATTTATCGAGTTGTCTTGTGTTAGTTGTAACAAGTAAAGTTGGGGCTAGTTTTTAAATCATCTATCTCGCCCAACATAACAACCACAATCTGAACAGCCGTCCGTACTCTTTTTTTTCGTAGGTTAAATATGCCATTTCGTTTCACTGCAACATTGGCTGCCAGAGGTGCCGTGAAATAACGCCGAGCGAATTAATGCCGAATTTTTATGTATTATTTCATTATACATTTTATAAAGAAATTAAGATGTAGAGAATTAAAATTAGAGTATCGCGGGAATAAGGGATCTAAACACTCCTTCCGCAGGCGGCAGGACCCGCTCTCGCAACTTAGTTATTTCGATTTCTCAAAGTGAAATAACGCAATAGCAAGATTCGGCGTTATTCCAAGGCACTAAAGAAAATCAAATTGAAGAAACACTCTGTGCTACCAAAGATAAAATAAAAAAAAAATCGACTGTCATTTGCAATTTCTTTAAATAAAAGATATCCGACGTAACATAACCACACTTCACGTATATTTCAATATTTTTAATTTAAATTTCAATCCAGAAGTAAATTTCAATTATCTTGCATCAAATCCATTAAGCCATTGAGCTCCGCGTCAGTCTTCCGCATGTGAATACACAACATTCGCGTGCACATACAATTGATGTAACTTTTGAAAAAAATTTAATTACAATATTTCTCCTTCACGCCTGTCTGGTTATAGCAACATAATCGCGAAAATAACTGTGGTAAGCAACTAATATCCCATTCATATAAGCCAGTGCCTCTTTGTCATCATCCTAGTAGAAAAATCAAGTTATCTAATAGGCTGAGTGTTTTGTTTTCGATTCCAAATGTAGGTCTTTAAATTCGCTGGCAATTTGCATCAACACCGCCGACGCACGCTACTGGACTTCACAAATGAGAAATCATGAAGTCTTGCTACAATATTTCATAACCATAACTTCATTTCGTACTTATTCAATTTCCTTTTGCAGTTCAGGAACACCACGCTCACAAGTGGCCGTCGGCTCTGGGAAAACTGTTTACACATTTGGCAACCCACAGCTGTTAGCCAGTGCGACGTGGTCATCGATTAACAATAATGGAAAAGTAGTGGTCAAACAGCTTCTCACCCACAATGGGGAGCCTCTATCATCGAAGACGAAGTACATGTTTGACATTCTACAGGAGAGAGCCGAGATTGTGGGAGATCGCGTCTTTGAAATTGGCAAATATATCTGCAAAAAAGTATTTGGTTCCACTGCACTAGATTATGATCTCCAATCTGTGGATGATCATAGCCAGGAGAAGATTAAAACTATTGGCACGATATACTGTGACTCAGAGGGGTGCCTAGATGCCGCTTCCACCTTGTTACTGGACTCCGATGAGTCCAAATGCCGGACGGTGCGTTTGAACTTTAGCGAAACGAAATCGTTTGGTATTTTTCCTGGACAAGTGGTGATGGTGAACGGACGAAATCCGAGAGGTGATACAATTGTAGTTGAGGAGATATTGGCTGAACGAGTATTGGAGCCGCCTACTGTGCCCAAGCTGAGCGAGCCATTGAGTTTTGTCATCGCCGCAGGACCGTTTACGAATAGCGACGATCTCTTGTATGATCCACTGCATGACCTGATTCTGTACTGTAAGGATAACCGTCCCGACGTGTTGATCTTGACAGGGCCATTTATGGATGCTGAGCATAAAATTATAAACGAGAACGTATTAACGGAGCCATTTGATTTGTTCTTTGAGAAATTGATCTCTGGGATTGTGGATGTTTTAGGGT